>CAUYPK010066786.1:0-13050 GCA_963574355.1 Loris lydekkerianus | reverse complement strand
TGCCTAAAATATGGATGACCATCCTTTCACCCTGAGTTTATCTTTACCTTTTAAGGTAAGATGTGATTCATGTAAGCAGCAAATATCTGGGCTGAGTTTTTGTATTCAGTCAGGCAACCTGTGCCTCTTTAGTGAATAGTTTAAGTCATTCACATTAATGGAGAATATAGATAAGTCTGGTAAAATTTTGGGTATCAAGTTTTTTGAAAGTCCAGTGGACATTTTTAATCTTTTGCCACTGTGGAAGTTGGAGTTTGATCAAAAGTTTCTGAGTGAGTTTACTTTTGTGGTAGAAGATTGTGCTGGACGTTATGGAGCATAGGTCTGAGAATATCCTGAAGAGCTGGTTTGGTTATGGCAAATTTCTTCAACATGTGAATGTCATTAAAGTATTTAATTTATCCATCATAAATGAACTCAGTTTTAGCTGGGTACAGGATCCGGGGTTCAAAGTTATTTTGTTTTAGGAGATTAAAAGTCGATGACCACCCTCTTCTGGCTTGAAAAATTTCAGTTGAGAGATCTGCAGTCGTTCTAATATTCTTCCCTTTGTAGGTAATAGTTTTCTTATGTCTGGCTGCTTTTAGAATTTTCTGCGTCATATTTACTTTAGTGGAGTTAATTATGTTGTGCCTGGGGGATGTTTTACTCAGGTTGAGTCATGCTGGTTTTCTGAAACTGTCTGCTATCTGAATTTCAGAATCTCTTGGCATGTCTGGAAAACTCTCTTTCATAATTTCATGGAGAAGAGCCTCTGTGCCTTGCAAAGCCACTTCATTGCTTTCAGGGTTTCCAATGAGGTGGATATTAGCCTTCTTTGAATTATCCCAGAGCTCTCTGAGAGAATAGTCCATTTTTGCTCTCCATTTCTCTTCCTCTTTGAGAGTTTGAGAGTGTTCCAAAGCTTTGTCTTCAATGCCAGTAATCCTTTCTTCTGCTTTCTCCACTCTGTTACTGAGGGATTCTACTATATTTTTCAGATCTTAAGGGCTGAAAATTCTTACTTCAATGTGTCAAAATCTTTGCTGGTTTTGTCTTTAAATTTCGTTGAATTCTTCAGACAACTTTTGAATTGCTTCTTGAATTTCTAATTCCAAATTTTCCTTCATTCTATTAATCTTGTTTGCAATCCAAATTCTGAATTCAATTTCTGACATCTCAGCTATCTGTTTATGAATGGGATCTTCAGTTACATCTGCCATGTCTTTCCCTGGGGGTGTTTATCTACTCTGGTTTTCATGTTACCAGAATTTTTCCACTGATTCCACCCCATAATTATTTTACACCATTTGACTTTTCCCCTGGAGCTTTGTCGAGGACACGTACAGTGGTACAACCAGAGAAATTGGGGACCTGTTTGGTGGGGTGGGGCTAAGTGGCTCTGTTGGAAAACTGGATTGTACAATATAGGAATGCATTGAATATTTGTTTAGGGAAGAAAAAAAGCAGAAATGATAAATAGTTCCAACAATAATTCAATAATTCAAATATTTTTAAGTTCTTATTGCAGCTGTTTAAATTAGCCAAAGGATTAACTTTTGATTTATATCTTAGGAAGTTGGAGCTCTTTCAAACACTCAAGTTGAGAAAATATAGTGACAATATGTTCTTTAGACACTGAAGCAAAGGTAAAACTTTGTTTCTTATTTTTTGTCAGTCCACATGGTAATAAAGTTACATAATAGTGCCTAGCTAAAAGTGTTCTTTATTACCCTCAGCACTCGTTAGATGTTTTCTGCAAGATTTTTGTGACTTTAAAATCTCCATCATGTTTGTATAATTCTTAAGGGGTTCTACAACAGACTACATACATTTTCTAAATTGATAATCTGTACTCATCATCTCACTCTAGGCTCCAACATCACCCTTTCCTTACTAGATGCCAAGCATTGCATCTAATTTGTACCTGAAGACTCATCCAGGAGAGGAATACATATCCAAATGGAGTAGGATACATGTAATAGTAGAGCTAATGTATTTGTTAGAGAGAACATCAACTAGGGATGCCACAATTCTTACTTTTTTTGTTTTTAACAAGTTTTTAGTGGCATTGTTGAATAATATATATTTCAAGATCATCCAGTCCTCTTAGTAATCTCAGAACTCAGTACTCCTCCCTTAACACTTTTAAGAGGCTTTCTTTTTCCTCATCATTTCTAGTGGCAATCAGACATGCTTGACTGGAGGGATTTAATGGGAAAAAAATCACACCTCTAAAAGGCAGTATATTAAGTATAATATTCTCAGTTGTATTTTTTGGACACCTGGGAAAGATCTATCATTATAGATTATGAGTTATTGTCAAAGGAACTCAAAGCATTACTTTCATATGGTTTATTTTAACTAAAACTATAACAACATTTCTGAAAATTTATGGAGTTTACTTTGTATGATTACCCTAAGATAGTAGATCTTTTTTTATTAAGATTTAATTAAAATCATAACTGCATACATTTATGGGGTCCAGTGTGGTGATTTGACACACCACATTTACATATATAAAATGTGGAATGCTTAAATCCAACTAATTAACATAGCCATCATCTTACTTATATTTTTGAGGTAACACATTTAAAATTTACTCTAAGTTATTTTAAAATATACCCTTGCATTGTGCCTATTAGGTGAGATCCCACTGAATGCCTTCCTTGTCCCACCAATTGCCCCCTCTCCTTCCCCTGCTTTCTCCTTTTTTACCCCTCCCTCTTGCTAGACTATATTTGTGTTTTATCATTCACATGAGTCTGATAACTATAATCTACAGAGAACTAAAATTATTCAATACAAAAAGAGTAGAATAGTCATTCTTAACCAGTGATAATTTCTCTCTCTTTCTTGTTTTATTTATTTATTTATTTATTTAAACAGAGTCTCACTCTGTCATCGTGGGTAGGATACCCTCACCACATCACAGTAACCTCAAACTTTTAGGCTCAAGAGATCCTCCTGCCTCAGCCTCTCAAGTAGCTGAGACTACAGGCATCTGCCCAAATGCCTGGCTATTCTATTTTTAATAGAGACAAGGTCTCAATCTTGCTGAGGTTGTTCTCAAACTCCTGAGCTCAGATAAATCACCTGTCTCAGCCTTCCAGAGTGCTAGGATTACAGGTCTGAGCCACCACACCCAGCCACCAGTGGTGATTTTCTCCCCAGATACATTTGGTAATATCTAGAGAATTTTCAGTTGTCACTATGCCGAGGGGGTGAAATTGGTATCTTGAAGGTGGAAGTCAGAGATGTTGCTAAACACCTTAAAATGCCACGATGGGCCTCCAAAACAAAGACTCCAAATATCAACATTGCTGAGGCTGAGAAATGCAGCTCTGAGACTTGTACTGGTGTATACAGCTTATCAGAAATTTCAGAGTACAACCTCCATGCCAATAATGACAGAATTATATTACAACAAAAAAAAAAATATAAAAGAATCAAAAAAATTTCATCAAATGATTGTGCTAAATCTGAGTATAATCTTTATATCTGGAAAACTTCACCTAAGCCAATGTCCTGGGTGAATAGAAAATTAACATGTATTTGATAAATGAATGAGTAAGTGAATGAACATATCAACAGTGAGAGGAAAGTCAATGTGTACATTACATAACCCCTTATTAATTAAGAACATAATGGTTAGTCAAATAATAGGTAACAAAT
The DNA here is from genome assembly GCA_963574355.1 of Loris lydekkerianus. Taxonomy (NCBI): domain Eukaryota; kingdom Metazoa; phylum Chordata; class Mammalia; order Primates; family Lorisidae; genus Loris; species Loris lydekkerianus. Next base: position 9,396 of record CAUYPK010066786.1, on the reverse strand, counting down.
ATAAAATGTTCTTGTGAATATTATCATCATCATTATCCTGAACACAATCTCTTAAGTATTTTTCACATTTATCAATTTGACATTCAATACCTTCCATAGCTTGGCATCAATTTTATTTCCTTCTACTTTTTTCCAATAATTCTGCTTTTTCATCAGCAGGGCTTTTCCCACTTCTGCCTGCATTAGAACTCTAGGTAAAATGTATCATTACCCATAATTACTATTTCTGCACCTACCCATTTTTTAATACTAATTTAAAATCTTTCCTTTCATAAAGGGTCATCTGCCATTACATCTATAACCACCTGTTGTAATCTCTTAATTTCAACAGGTTCTAACTATCCACAATAGCCTGCCTATGCCATCTATTCAAAGTCTATATACAGTGGTGCAGCCAAAAAGATATCAAAAATTTCCCATATAACTAGAATGATTTCAGAGGCTGAAATGTTCATGTGCAATTGTGTTTCATTACATGGTATGCACCATATGCAGGCAAGATTCTTGCACTTTACAAACATAACAGTTCTGGGTAATACTCTATAAACTAAATACTTCTATTTCCATTTTATAGGTAAGGAAACAGATTCTTAGTGAACACTATCTTCAAGTTTACTCAATTGCATGTGGCAAAGAAGCTAATCTGTTTACCAAACATTATAGCCTTCCTGCTCACTGTCACTGACCATGAGTAGCTGGCCAGCCCCACCTGTGTCAAGGTGTGTTCATTGGAATGTGAGCAGATGGGATGGGCACTGCTTCCTAGCTTGAACTTCAAAACCACCAGAGTGTCACCCTCCCTTTCTCTGCATCTATCTGGTGTCCGGATGTCTTGCCCAGGGAGATTATGGGAGCCATCTACTACACTGTGTCAGAGATTTCTAGAGTCTGGTTTATGAAGAGGGAGGAGGACAGAGCCTCAACCTCTACTCTGTTTCCTCCTCCAGGCACTTACTGCATTTTATGTGAAAAAGAAATGCCTTTCTATATGTTAACTACATCAGGGTTAAACCTATGGTTTAACTATGTGTTAACTATGTCAGGGTTTAGCTTATACTGAGGCTGCCATACTTCGACTGATATATTGTTCAATATTTGTCCTATGAGAAAGATCAAATAAATTGACAGGTCTCTTTTAAATACAAGGCAATATATAATAAAGTTGACCATACATTCTAATTTGTCCAGGATAATTCAGGCCTAGGCCTGATGTCACAGCATAATCAGTGAAAGTAACCTTTTCACATAAAAGTATCCTCGTTTGGATGATAAAGTGTATAGTCACCTGATTGACATGGAATGAATTACTAGCAAAAAGAAATGGTAAAAATAATTAGGGTCACAAAATGTGAATTTGAAATCTTGCACAACCACTTTGTGATATAGGGAAAGTTCATTTCTCTGTGCTTCAGCTCCTGCCTGACTGATGGGCATAAATACTATTATTACTTAACTCCCAGCATTGTTGTGAAAATCAAAAATGATAATATGTGCATGACAGAGCTTTGACAATGATGAAGTACTGTGCAAGTATCTAGCTATTAATAAGAGAAAACTGTGAAAGGATGACATTTTAAGAAATGTGTAGAAGGTTTTCATGAATAAAAGTCTTCTTTAAAATGAATATATCATTCTCTCTAACCTTTGAATAAAATATGTATGTGTTAATATTTGATGCTTATTAAAGAATGGATTATATTTAGAAAAAAAATGAAATTAGACCGATAGAATAGCTTCCCCTGGGTGTCTTGACTTTTGAGATATGAATCCCTAGCTACACTTACAAGACAGCAACCATGGTGTCTTCTCTGAACAGCAACAGCAATCTACAGTCTTCATTTCCCAGGTTACTTGCAACTGCCTCTTCTTCCTGCCTCTGCTTCCTGCCTCTCCTCAATCTGCCTTTCCTCTTGTCTTTTTCTTCTTCTTGTGGCTCTCTTTTCAAAAATGGGGGAAGTCCTTCAGCCAAGTCCATCCATGCCTCCAATTAACTGTCTATGGAACCATTCATCCAGTGCTCACTTACTGAGCATTGCCAAGGAAGTGTTACCACTTTGCTAGGTGCTGAGTAGATGAGTAAAATCATAGCCACTGCCCTCTTGGAACCTATAGCCCAGAGGTAGAAGTTACAGATACAAATTACAAAATGGTAAATATAAAAATAAAATTGAAAAGAAAATATCTGCTAGAAAGGAAAATCAAGCACTCTAGCTAGCTTTGAGGGACCAGCATAGGTATCCCTAAAGTGATGAAATTTGACTTGAGATCTGAAGACTGAATAGCCAGGTAAAAGGAATGAAGAAGTGGTGAGGTGGGGTGAGGTGGTATACTAGTACTTGGTAGGGAGAAAACATTCCTGGGCACCAAACAGCCTTTGCAAAGGCCCTATTGAGGGAAAGTACATCACCTGTTCAAAGAACTGAAAGAAGACAATTTATATGGAGCACCGAGTAAGGCTGAGAGCATTGTGATGTGAGTCTGCAAATGATAAAGTGATGTAGAAACTTGGAGGCCATAGCAAAGGTCCCAGTTTTTTTTTTTTTCTGAAAAGGATAAGAAGTCCCTGAAAGTTCTAATCAGAGACTGACATGCTTGAATTTGTATTTTGAAAAGATCACTCTGGGAGCAAAACATGAAATGAAACACATATGGAAATGAAATCAAATGAAAACATGTATGAAATCTCTTCGGGCATGCTTGACAGACACTATTACAAGCATTCAATTCTTCTCTGTTTCTTGTTCCGAGTTAGTATTTCTCTTTGACATATTCCCCTCTACCGGTGCATTTCCATTTTCTCCCCCAGGATCAGTATTAAGTAGATTTACCACATTTACTTTTAAACCAGTGATACCTATGCATCATGCTCCTACTTCGAATTTCTGTTGCATTTTCAAGACACTTATAATGTGATGAAATTAATTCTCTACTTTAGGAATCCTTTATCCAAAGTTAAATTTGCTTTTTATGACAAAAGCAACTAAAATGCAGTTCTAGAACAAAAAATATTTCTGTAAATAATTTTTTAAAATATTTGGTTCCACATATTATTAATAGCTGACTTCTCAACTTCAGAAAGTATATCTTTTACAAGCAGTGTAACAGAAAGACAATCTGAAAACAAAGACATTTACTTATAACGTGTGTAATCAAGCCAATGTAATCAGTAGATACATAAAATTTGCACCAACTTTGATACTTTGGTACAAAAAGATATTTACATAAATTGACACTATTAAGTATTTAATAAGTTTGATTTATCATTTGTATAATGTATTTGATAAAAACATTTCTAAAAATTGTAGTAGCATTAAACAATTTAATAAATATTTCCAATGTTAATAAAACTTAGAATCTGAATTCAAAAATATAATGAGAAGCGTTTATGTTAGATTTCGCCTTCTTAAATTTAAATTTTATTAAAGTCAATTAAATAACCAAATGTATAAATACATTTTTGTAAGAATTTTTATGTTATAAATTATGTTTCTTAACAAATTCAGAATTAATAATTTCATAGCTGGATTTTGATTTTTTAGGAACCCCTAACTAATATGGGTCAAAACAATCAACCTTTCTTTTCCATAGAGCAACAGTTTTCAACCTGTGGGTCGCGACCCACAGAAACTGTATTAAAGGGGCCACAGCATTAGGAAGGTTGAGAACCACTGCCATAGAAGGTTTAGCACTCCTCCATTACATATCAAAGGCAGGAAGCCAGGGGTAAAAATACATATTCTTTTTCCATTGTGGTGCAAAAGATTTACTGGAGAATTGAAAATGTATAAGCAGCAGAATTAAGTTATGGCCAAGTTTTCTTTTCTGTATGATAACCACAGGATATGCTGTAATGGAGGTTTAGAAGGCAACAAAACCAAAAATCTACCTCTCCACCCAATTTATTTATTTGAAATCCTTTTACATGTTAAATGATCATATCTCCAAATACATGATAAAGGGTATTAATCAAGGAAAATTTCCTGGACAACCAACTGTAATCTGGAAATGAGTAGAAGAGCCATGTTAGGGAAAGGACGATGTTTTTCATTTCTTTTTGAGATAAAATTTCACTCCATTGCCCTGGATAAAGTACTGTGACATCATAGTTAACAGTAAGCTCAAACTCTCAGGCTCAAGAGATATTCTCGTCTCAGTCCATCAAGTAGCTGGGATTACAGGCATCTGCCACAATGCCTGGCTTATCTTTTCTATTTTTAGTAGAAACAAGGTCTTGCTCTTGCTCAGGTTGGTCTTGAACTCCTAAGCTCAGGCAATCAACACACCTCGGCCTCTCAGAGTGCTAGGATTATAGGTGTGAGCTGTCCATCTTAGTCAATAGAATGATTATGAAACATGTGTCACACCTTAAAACACTGGCACACTTGAGGTTACATCAAAGTTTGCATGAATGGACTGTATATTGATAAATAAAGAGGGAAACTTCAAAGAAAATAGCATACAAATGAGAACAGGAAGCTACCCAAAATAAATGTGTTTACCTCACGATGAAATCTAGCAGATGTCTTGATTATAGGTAAATTTTTAGAAAGGGAGGGGGGGAAGAGAAGATATTCTTTGTAATTTTTCTGTATTTGCATTTGTTTTTGTTTACTAACCCAAAGGAAAATAAACTACCTTAATTATATTATTAGTTTATATATATGCTTTTAAACAAAAGAATCTCCTAAAGCAAAACATTGCTTTCAGTAAAATATTCCTCATGTTCATAAAATGAATGGACCATTGAACTATTCAAGGTGACTTTTTGAGTATTCTGGTGTATAATTAAGGTATATCTGTCAACATAGTAAGGATAAAAAATCCAAGAGAGGGAAGTTAATCAAGACCTTAGAATGTAACCTATTTTCAAAATCCTTATAAAATCTATAGTATGTTAAGCTCTAATTTCAAAGCTCCCATAGTTACTCTAAGTACTATAGTTTCTAGATAGAATTTAGCCACTTCTTAAATAATTTCTTATTTTATATGAATTTGAACAAAATGCAGTGGTTTCTTTATATAAAATCTCAAATGTTGGGCAGCGCCTGTGGCTCAAGGGGTAAGGCGCCGGCCCCATATTTGAGGGTGGCAGATTTGAGCCCTGCCCGGCCAAAAACGGCAACAACAAAAAAAAAAGTGAATAAAATCTCATATGTAGAATATCATGACAATTTTTTGGTAAAAAAAACTCTTGAAGTTTATAGAATATTTTACAATATAAACACACATATGGAAATATTGATCTTAAATTTTTTAGTATACTATAGCCAAGTGAATAAAATCATCTTGACTTGGTGTGCAAACATTGGTTTGCAATTGCCCTGAAGAACATTTACATTTATGCCAGCGGCTTTATTAAAAATAGACAATAAAACTTGACAAAATAGATAATGTTTTTCTGCTACTCAGTAGACAGATGACTGGGTAAAGAAGAAATTGATCTAAATAAACCCAGGCCTTGGAAGTTTGGAAATCATTAGTAGTTCAGAGCAAGTGACTTAAGGATTCTACATGTAACGATGCAGTCATCCTTAGAAAAGTGGAAAATAGAGAAAGGCCATGGTAAGTGCAGTTTAGGGTTGGGGGATTGAATAACTGTGAAAAAAAAGTTTTGACTCGGGTCTTTGTAGAAGAGTTTGTCAGAAATGTTCTTCTTTTTAGGGGCCCAAAGATTTTTCCAAAGCTTTATCCCCCTGATAACATTCTCCTGTCATTTTATGCACTGAACCTGGGTAAGATTATCCATCACAATAGTTTTAATGCTATCTGCTCCGATGATTCACACATCTGTACCTTAGTCCAAATTTCTCCAGTTGGTTTTAGACCTTGTACCCAAAATTTCACTGACACATAGACCTGGATATCCTTAGGTGTTAATATTAATATTAATTCTATACTGCAGTCCTGAAAACATTGTCATACACCTATACTGTTTTCCCCTAGAAAATCATTCTCCCTCATCCACATGACTTCCAAGGTTATCCAACAGAGAACCCAACCCAGACATGTGAGACTCATTCTTACATCTTCTCTCTCTGTCTCATTCACTGTGCTAATTAGTTATTGATGCTTATCAATCCTATCTATTTTCCTTTGTTTTCCCCTCTTCATGTCCATAATTTGAAACCTGAACTCTTTTAGAAGTTTCTTAGCATGTTTCCTTGTTTCTATTTGTGTATCACATTAATCCATCCATCAAACTGCTAATAAATTATTTTTTCAACAAAAGAAATTTCAACATATTATTTCCTAGCTTAAAGTCCTTCTGTGACCCCATTATCTTCAGAATATAAACAACTATTAACAATATTTTCCATTTAATACATGTAATGTTTCATCACATACATAGCTATTCTCATTTTAAGGACATATGTATATTGTCATAAAACTAGAATTTTTTTTTGGTATTGTCTATAAATATATAAATATTTTAAACATGTAATAATAATGAAAATGTTGTTTTCATTCACAAAATGAAATCTAAATCTATATTATTTGAGATCAAGTAAGATAATAAAGGTAAAGTACTAACCAACAGCATGTCTTAATCAATATTAATTTCCTTTCCACTCTAAAGAAAAAGGAGAATTTTTACATAGTTGTCATAAATGAAGCTAATAACAGTTCTATATAATAATGGCCTATTACTTCATCCATAATCAATTCACTTCATATTAAAGGCTTGCAGAGATTTGTGGTGGCTATAAATTATAAAGGTTCTATGTGGGAGTCAAAGTCACAGGTGACTTATTTACTTGAACATGATATGTGCCCAAATTACCAATAACAAAGATACTTCCTGGAAACCAATGTTGTTCAGGATTCAACTGAGGAACTAACTTTCTATAGGGAACAATTGGAAGATATGCTTTTGCCTGAATTTCTAGGAAAGTGATTTAGAAGATGGTGGGTCTATTCAGATAATTGACTTGAAAATCAAGTTATTAGATAAATTGTAGATAACTTTCTTTGTATAAAAAGTCACTCAGGATGGCATCTGTGGTTCAAAGGAGTAGGGCACCGGCCTCACATGCCCGAGGTGGTGGATTCAAACCTAGCCTGGCCAAAAACTGGAAAAAAATAAAAGTCACTCAGCTTTGACAGAAATAGTAAAAGACTAGATTTGAACTAAAGGGATAAAGTCTTTGGTCACAGGCACAAAATGTGATGATGTCTGATTAAGATTCATGCTGTAGAGATTAACCTGGGTACAAAACTAAGAGAGGATCCGATGGGAATAACTGAGAATGAGCAATGGCATCTTGTTAGAGACACCATTTAACATTGTGCCTCTTACAGAAAAGCAATTAGGTGTTACCATGTTTTTCTTTAGGTTTGTGCAAGTAAGTCACTAAATTTTTAGTGTGAATATGTCTCTTTTTTCATTGTATTCATCCTACAAAGATAGAGATCAACTGAATGGTGAGAAGAAATAGGGCTCTAGAAAATTAGCTCATTAAAAAATAACCCAAACTTTTAACTAATCTTATATTGACAATATTTTTTAAAAAATAAATATAATTAAATTCATTTTGACAGTATGTGCTAGTTTCATAACACAGGCAGAATCAAGACAACAAATGGAATTTTCCATGAAGTTGGCTGGGATATGGCTAAGAACTTCAGCTCAGAGAGGAACTAAAAATTCAGAAAATTCCTTACATCAGTGTAACCAAGTGAAATGGAGACATTAAGGAAAACAGACAGAGGCTAATGTCTACTGAAAAGCATTTACTTTTTTTAGAACATAGAAAAATCAATGAAAGAAGTAAACACTATCTTCCTATATGGTAATGACTATGGTTCTACAGCATGAACTTATACAAAACAATTTTTTTTCTTCTTCAAGACTAATACCTCAGTTTTAACTAATTTTAATGAATTCCTTATCTTCCCAAATATTTCCCTAATTATATAACTTGAAAGATATTCATAATATTATTAGTCCTTTTATAGCTTGATTTCTCTATACTTTTGAATCCTTCCTTGTTCCTTCCTTGAGACAGAGAATCTTGTTCTTTTGCCCTAGGCTCAAGTACAATGATGTGGTAGTAGCTCACTGCAGCTTCAATTTGCTGGGCTCAGGTGATCCTCTTCCCTCACCCTCCTTAGTAGCTGGGGTTGCAGATATGGCCCACCATGCCTGGCTATTTTATTCTATTTTAGTAGAGACTGGGTCTCACTTGTTGCTCGGGCTGGTCTTGAACTCCAGGCCTCAAGAGATGCTCCCACCTTGGACCTCCCAGAGTGCTAGGACTACTAGCATGAGCCACCTTGCTTGGGCAACTTTTATCTCATTTCTTTTATATGCTTCTTTAGCTTTATGATTGTGAACATGACAGAAGTCACATCATAAATTAAAATACATAATCCAGATACTGGCAAGGGCTATGAAAAAAATTAAAGCAGAGTAATAAAATAAATGACAAAGGGAGGGGGCAGAAGATTATTCTGCTTAAATAGGCCAGTGAGGGTAAACCTCTCTGTGGAGGTAAATTTGACAACAGCACACAATAACTCTGGGATAATTAGCAAAGATCTGTCTTCTGAGCAGAGGGAAATAACAATTCCAAAGCCTTGATGTAGAAACAGTCCTGGAATGTTTGAACAGATCAAAGCAACTAGCTGTACCAGAGTTGTGCAGAGAGAACAGGAGACAGAATTGAAGATGTTGAAGACGTGGCAGTGTAGGGCTGTGCTGATGTGGTGCAGAATGTCAATTCTATTTCATGTGAGAAAGGCATTAGAGGTTTAAAAGCATATACCAGAATCCACAGAGAACTCAAACGTATATGCAAGAAAAGAACAAGTGATCCCATCTCAGGCTGGGCAAGGGACTTGAAGAGAAATTTATCTGAAGAAGACAGGCTCACAGCCTACACACATATGAAAAAATGCTCATCATCTTTAATCATCAGAGAAATGTAAATCAAAACTACCTTGAGATACCATCTAACTCCAGTAAGATTAGCCCAGATCACAAAATCCCAGGACCAGAGATGTTGGCGTGGATGTGGAGAAAAGGGAACACTTCTACACTGCTGGTGGGAATGCAAATTAATACATTCCTTTTGGAAAGATGTTGGAACACTTAGAGATCTCAAAATAGATCTGCCATTCAATCCTATAATTCCTCTACTAGGTATATACCCAGAAAACCAAAAATCACATTATAACAAAGATATTTGTACCAGAATGTTTATTGCAGCCCAATTCACAATTGCTAAGTCTTGGAAAAAGCCCAAGTGCCCATGGATCCACGAATGGATCAATAAATTGTGGTATATGTACACCATGGAATATTATGCAGCCTTAAAGAAAGATGGAGACTTTACCTCTTTCATGTTTACATGGATGGAGCTGGAACATATTCTTCTTAGTAAAGTATCTCAAGAA
>CAUYPK010066785.1:0-18636 GCA_963574355.1 Loris lydekkerianus | reverse complement strand
TGACCATTCCCCTTTCCTTGGCCATCCCTCACTGCCACAGCCTCTTCTCTCATGTCCAGCTCCCAGCTTGCCACATCTTCTTCATCTACCCCAGAGGGAGAGGAAGAGAAAAACTGCTTTCAGCTGATCATACTTTTATCCAAAATCTTTCTGTTTTGCACCTGCTCCTATGACCCTGGAACTCAATGGGTAATAATTCACTACCTCTCTTCTCTATTCTGTCCAATACTGGTCTCCTCCCTCTTGGGGAGGATTGCAGGGGGAACAGAGGATCCAAGGTGATAAACAGGGAGTGTGAGGAAACCACACGTGTTAGTTCCTCACCTCACCGCCCTGCCACTCGCACATCCAAGGGTCTTAGTTTCTGACCCCACCTCACTTCCCTGGCACTGTCCTGGCCCTGACATAGACTAAGTGTTTGTTCATCTGCTGAAACCCTAACCTCCAAGGTGATGATATTAGGAGCTGGGGTCTTTGGGAGTAATTAGTCCATGAGATGGAGCTGTCATGAGTGGGATCTGTGCCCTGTAAGAGACCCCAGAGAGCTCTCTTTCCACCGCATGAGGATGCAAGAAGTCTGTGGTCTGTAATCCAGATGAGGACCCTCTCCAGAAGGCTGTTGTGACACCCTGATCCCAGTCTCCCAGCCTCCAGAACTGTGAGAAATAAACATCTGCTGTTTACAAAAAAAAAAAAAAAAAAAGAAAGAAAAGGGATCAAAAGTAAACAAAGAATATATAGCTACAGGAAATATAATGACAGGAGGTAAATGTTAGAAATATTGAATATGTAGTGATAGCAAAAGGTAATTGGAAAATAAAAAACAAAGGATAAAAAAATTAAGAACATCGATTTCCTATATATAAGCAATGAAAAGAATTAGCATTTAAATTAGCACCCTAAAAATAAAATACTTAGGTATAAATCTAACAAAATATATGTGATATCTATCTACATGTTCTAATTTCATCACTCTCCTATGTTCCTTGTTATCCCTTTCTTAGGGTATCTCATTAAAGTTAGAGGGAGATGAAGCCAGTATTTATGAAGTATGCATTTGATGTTTTAGATTCTTTTGTTTTTAAATTTTAATTTACATAATAATCTTATGAGAAACATTATTATTCTTAATTTACAGGTGAAAATAAACTCACAAAGTGTAAGTGCTAAGTCAATATGATTTGTTCAAAAGAATTTTTCCTATGATTACAACTGAGTCCTGTATGAATCTATATCTTTTATTTATTCTTACTATGAATAAATGTATAGTTTATAAAGTTAAGGTGTTAACATGAAACTTACCAAATAGCTAATTTTTTTAAATTATACCAGAAAATACACTCTTCCTCTTCTGCCTCTAAAATTTTGGAGGAAATTAACTATCATAATGTTATGTGCCACCAAGAATCAGTACAAAAACTCTTATGTAAGAATTGTTAGAAGAGTTTGAAGATGGTGGCAGGCCAGCAAAATCTATTTCTTTTTACACCTTGCCTCAAAATTCTTCACACCTTTGAAAGCTTCAAAAAAGTCAGTTTGGAGAATAGCAATTTCTTGTCAATCATGGCAAGACTGTTGCTTCTTTAACATCAGACCCCTTCCGAAATGAAAGGCTAGAGAGATGGAACAAGGTCCCCTCAATCTCATTGCTTTAAATTCTAGCACAGACTTGAAAATAATTGGTGAACCACTATTACAGTGATATTCTTTCTGCTAGCAAAGCTCTTCAGATGCAATAATTTGCCTCTCCTCAGGAACATCAAACTCTTCAATTGAATAATGATGGGCTTGACATCTATGGGTCTGAAACTGATCAGTGATAATTTGATTCTTAATACTGATAATCCCATTTCACTGTTTAGAAAGTGAAAGGGATATAACAGCCATAAAATCATTGGCTACCCCCTCCTTTTAAGGAAAAGCATTGGAACTAAAATTCACGCCTCGCTTCAACACAGGTGACCTCTCTATCCAGAAACCTCCTTGTATTCTCTTGACTATAGTGGCAAATCTATCCTACAATCATCCTTTTCTAGCTGTATTAGAATTTCTGAAAATCACTCTCTTCATTTATAAAGGAGACCCAGACTATTGGATGAAGCTGTCCATTTTTCAACTTTGCTTTATTTACTAATTATGAAACAATTCAAGTTCACTGTAGAAAATTTGAAAATGTATCCAAGAACACATTGGTGAAAATTCACCCACATAGAGGATTCTCTCAATCTCACGGAGCATCCAGAATTCTCTATCTCAGCCAGAGACTAAAGAGATAGAGGGTGGTATTGAATAAAGAGGCACAAAGGAGCCTCTGGATTGTTGAACAAGTTTTATGTCTCCATTTAAGTGATGCTGACATAAGAATCACATGTAACAAATGATTTTAAGTAATACACTTTACATTGTTTACTATATGTGTAATATACTTAAGTATAAAGGAAAACATTAGAAATCACCAATCATTCCAAAATTTGGAGCCACCTTTACATTTTGGAATATCTCTTTTACATGTATATTCATATACATGTAAGCATGTATAATTATAGCATATACATGCATGAGAGCATATAAAATATACACTCCTGAAGTGGTTTGGGATTCTTTTATCTTTGCATAAAATATGTCACTCTACCTAATAACTTTCAACTTAAATAATATCCATAGATAAAAAAAAGCTATGTATGGAACAAAATGGAGCCAGGTCTGCTCTCTGCCAATAGATTTCTGTTAGCCCTCTTGCTCGGTGATTCTATTCTAACTAGAAACTTTTTGAAAAAGTAGTCTACAAGATTTTTTGAAATATTCCACAAAGTTTATAACTTCATTTTCTTCACTAACTCAAAAATTACTGACAGTGTAGAAACTGTCAACAGGAAAAGGCAAATGACAAAGGTGGGTGCCACACTAGAGAAGCATGTTGGAGTGGGGCCGATGCATGCAGAGACAGCTTTGGCAAGACACAGAATTGGGGCTCAAGCCAAGTTTAACCTAATTTCCCATTGCAGCAGGACTCTGGGTGATGTCTGGATTGCACAAGCAATTAACTTTTCTTAGACTCTTGTGCAAATAGTTTATTAATCAAGCTTCTAAAAGAGATCAATAAGAGCAATGGGGAAGCAGGACAGAGAAAGGGAAGAGTTCAAGGAAAGATGTGATTTTAGATGGAAGCTCAGCTTCCACCTAATCCCTCAGGAACACTAGAATTTCAACTCCTCCTAAACATCTGGCCTTCAGAAAGAGAGCTGAGCTTTCATACTTATGCAGAAGCCCATCATAGGGTGAGGGTCTTCCCTAAAGGTCATCCTCTCCCTAGTGCTTCCAGGTCTCCATGCAAAATAGAAAAGTGGCCTGAGGGAAGTCCTCTGATTGAAGTTCTTGGAACAATCCATTGGAAACAAAAGCACACAGAATCTGGTGAAAAAATGGGGGTCTGTGTGGAGCACCAAGTCTCTACTGCAAGGGGTATGACATTTCTCGTCTTATCTTTGTGTCATGACCGGCCCCACAAGACTGGGAATCTGCCCTCACTTCAATGAACACAACTGCCACAAAAGATGTAAACATCCTTTCTATTAATGAGTGTTCTTCCAAGTTGAAGGCATTTTGCTCTTCTTAGCAAACTTAGTGTCTCATAGAGCCTGATGGAATCTTGGGAAATAAGTTTTATTGTCCTCATTTTATTTTCTTTATTATTATTATTATTTTTTCTTTTTGAAACAGAGTCTCACTCTGTCACCCTGTGTAGTAGAGTGTTGTGGCATCATAGCTCACAGCAGCCTCAAACTCTTGGGTGTAAGCAGTGCTCTTACCTCAGCTTCCCCAGAAGCTGAGACTACAAGTATACACCACAACACCAAGCTAGTTTTTAAAATTTTTTTTCTTATTTTTAGTTTTTTTAATTTTAATTTTTAGTGCTCTTGCTCAAGCTGGTCTAGAACTTGTGAGCTCAAGCAATCCAGCTGCCTTGGGCTCCCAGAGTGGGATTATAGGTGTGAACCACTGTGCCACACTCAGGATGGCTTCATTGCTGGGGTCCCACCCCAGGGGCAGGGTCCTTTAAGACCTGTGGAGCTGATGGCAATTAATTGACTGAAGGAAAGCAAAGTTAATAGTGGTGGGAAATAAAAAGGACACACAGAACAGAGTTTTCAAAGGTGGGACCCAAAGGACCACCACTAGCTTTTGAGACTTCTGCGAGTATCCCTGAATGTTGGTTCCACTCAGCTTTTATCGAAGGCTATTTTCTCATTTAGCTGAAAGGGTAAGCTGAGGAAGGGAATAAAAACATTTGCAGTTTCTCTGAGTAATCATGGTAGTTCTCATTTTAGCTATAATCATTAACCTTAAGGGTCTGAGAAGACTTGAGAAATTCAAAACCTGAGCCGTGTGTCTGGGCAGTCTCATGTTTGTGGCCACACACACCAACTCCTTCATGGAGGTTAGACCCCTCTAGTTTCTCTGTGGAGCAGATGCAGTGGTGTCAGTTCTCCTCTGAATAATTGGTGGAAAAGAGGAATTTTCCCTGTAACTCCTCCAGAGGCATTTTCCTCTGTGGTTAGGGTATAAGCCCTCCTTCCCATATCTCAGGGCTTGGACTGTTCCCTTGATCTCTGCCCTGGCTATAATACAAATCTGACTGTTGTTCTGTATTCAATATGATCTGTATTTGCTCTGACTGTTGACTGGGAAGGAGATGGCCTGGTTAATGTTCCTTCCCAGGCCTGGCATGGAGCTTTTGCTATGGCCATTGTTCTTCAGTGTGTTTACAGACCCAGCAGGAGTGTTTTCAAGCTGTGTCCCTTACAAGCCAGGTTTCTGGTAAAAGCAGGAACACATAAATGTCTTAACACAATAACTAAGAAAATGCCGTGAAGGCTTTGTTAACCAGTTTGATGAAAATATTTCAAATTGTACATAAAACCAGCACATTGTACCCCATGATTGCATTAATGTACACAGCTATGATTTAATAAAAAAAAAAAAAAAGCAGGAACACAAGTAATTTAACTGCTAGCTTAAAAATAAGCTAGCTAAACAGTTTTTATTCTGCCTTTCTCAGCTTATTTCTCTGTTTTTCCCCTTTTCTGGAGGTGTTTTGCCAAGAATGAGGTCTTCAGTCCCCATTCTCACTGCAGCCCCCCTTGATATTTATTTCGCACAATGACAAGGGCCATCACTTCCCCATGATGACTGGTTTCTCTTCAGAAGCTTTGGTTGCAACTTCAGACTAAGAACAAACAAAACAGTAATACCAAGAGCAGTGTAACAATTGCCACCAGTAACCCTCCAAAATTTCTAATCCACTGTAATGAGTTAAGGTCTACTAAATTCATCGTTAAACTTTCTAAGGTATCAGATCCTAGAAGCAAGTTCAAATGTGCCCTGAAGTCTTCAAAGATTTGTTCTTTTAGTTTTGAAATATCAAGGGATAAATTATTGTCCAATCCTATTAAATGTCTTTTTATTTTATCCTAGTCATGTTCAATTTGATTAAACTCAAATGGAATAAGACAGAAATCTGTAGTGTTCTAATCACATTTTAACTGGGCACGGAGCTCCAAACTCATTACTCTAAGCCAAACTATGCTTTGTCTGAGATCATTGATTTGATTAGCCAATTTATGATCATTTCTAGACTGTGAATTTCATAATCGAGTGGAATTCTTTTGCCAGTCATTGACAAGGTGTGCTGTTGAACGGACTGATGAATGGCAACTCCAGCAGCAGCTGCACTATCACTACTGTCAGTCATATAAAGACTGTTATTTAGGTGAAAATAAATCCTTTAGACCTTCTTATGAGAGTTTTGAGCACATCAGTAATAATATGAGTAGAGGGAGAAGCTTTCCAGGGGCACTGGAGATGCACAGGGACCCAAAGGCCTTCCTGCAATCTGACTATTAAAATATTAATATTGGACTTAAAAGTGGAGTTTGTGTAAGTAAACAATTGGCAATCTTTACAGCTTATTGACTGAGAGTCAGGAAGAATAATTAATTTTCTGACAACAAGCATTAAAGGTGTTTAACACAAGCTTGTAAAGGGACCTCATGATGAGCTTTGAGATATTCCTCATAATAAGCAGAGCAGGAGCCATATTTGGGATAGATCTTAGTATTATGGCCTTGCCATACTCTCAATTTGGAAATCTCCATTGCTAACTTCCATAACTCAGGATGTTCTGGCCCCAGATAACTATGCAACATTTTTGGTCTTAGGGTGGTCAGGCCCAGGTTATTCCACTTTGTCTTTGGTCCCCATTCTCCCTGCACTCATAAAGCATATTTACATGCTGCAGGACACTCATAGCTCTATTCCTTTAACATAGGAGAGGTCTTTCAAGTCCCAGCTCTTCCACAGTGTGTGACAACCATCGATTATAATTTAAATTTCTATGTGTTAGCTTCCTTATCTGACAGAGGGGAAAGAATGCATATTTCTCAGAGTTCATGAAAGAGTAAAATATGATTGCATTTGGGAACGCATTTTGTTAAACTGCATTTTACTGCCTAGATTAGGAACAGTCATGCTCCCATAGGCATGTATGTGTGCATGTATGCATTTACGTATTAATGTAATTATAGGTTAGGGTGCTGGAATGGGCATCGCACCAGGAAGCAGGGAAGCTGTCCTACTGCCAGCTCTACTCCTCACAAGCTGCTTTGCATAGACATGAATGAGCCCTTTTTCATCTGAGGGTCTCAGTTTCCTCATTTATAAAAGAAGATGGTTAGATAAACTTAACTTAAGGTTCCTCCATAACCTAAAAACCTTTACTAATGATTTCCTACATCAAGGTGTGCATTCTCTTCTAGTTCTCTTCTTCAACTCAAAATACGTAGACAGATGATAAATGTGGCTAAAAAAAGTTTCTCCTTCTGTGTTCTATGGCTAATGATCATTGAACTATAGACACATTCCCTCTAAATGACTAGAAGCTATGCTGAGGGGGCGATTCCAGTGTATTCTGATCTGGAACAGTCTCACTAAAGCAGTAGATAATGCAAAAAAAAAAAAAAAAAAAAAAAAAGTCTTAAAGCAATTCCATACAGCAGATTTGACTAAGAGGCCTCATTGCCACTAGCAGTTTCTTGTAACTAATACAAAGAAAGAAACTCACAGGGACATAAACACATTCAGAACTAGCTATATTAACCTGTCATTGGTGTTAGTAGGTCAGAGTTTATAAGTAATGCCCAAGGCAAATAGTAATTCATGGCATACCAGATAAATGTTTATTGAAAATGTTTATAAGAAAATAAAGCAATATTTTCTACCTTCTATTTTGAGCTCTTTGTGTGCCAGCACTCTTGTTTAATAAAATGCTTATTTAGTGCCTACTGAGGCTCTGTACATACATTAACTCATTTAATCTGTACACAAACATTCTGGGTGGATGTAACAGAATTAGGTTCAATTGTGTACTTGTGTAACAGAAAACCCAAAGTGGCTTAAACAAGGTAGAGATTTTGTCTCACAAAAAAAAAATTAAAATACAATAGATGCAATTATATTTGCATTGAGGCTCTTCTGTAGGCAGTAATCTGGGATCACTCTGTCTCTTTGCCTTACCATCCTAGTATGTGCCTTCTATCATTAAGACCACCTCATGGTTTAGTATAGCTGGTGGGTTTCTAGCTATCATGTTTATAGTCAAGGCTGAAATAGAGAAAGAAGAAAGAAGGAAAATAAAGGAACTATAATTTTTCACTCTGCCAGAAACCTTAAGATACTTAGGCTAGCATCTGATTAACAAGAACTTAGTCCCAGGAAGACTGAGAAAAGCACTTTTATTTCTGGAGACAATGCTCTCATCTAAAACCTGAGGGGCTGATATTTAATTGGCAACTGATACAGATGTAACATTCTAACTACAGATGCAAACATTAAGACTTAGTGTAGTTAATCGTATACACTGATGAGATATTATGGTGAGTAAACTACCTGTCCCAAAGCTGATATACTTTTCACAATGTACCACTTCCCTCAGTTTTAACCTGCAGAGGGTTGCCTTGTATCTTTATACATTAAATAGATATTGTGAAATGAGATAGCAAATGAATACCCTGAGCCATCAATGCAGTAAAGTGGTGAAGAGCACAGTGTTCTCCAACTTTGATTACACATAAGTCCCCTGTTCATCTAGTTGAAATGAAAATTATGATTCAGTAGAAATGGAGTGGGATCTGAGAATCTGTGGTTCTAAAAAGCTTTCAGGTAACACCTATTCTGCTGGTTCATGGACCACTTGAGAAAACAGGGCATAGACTTGCATTGTTCAATACAACAGCCACTTAACTACGTGTAGCCACTGAGTGCTTCAAATGTGACCAGTGTGAATTGAGATGGGTTGTGCTATAAGTATAGACTGCACACTGGATTTTAGAGACTTAATATAAAAGAAGAACAAAATATATTATTTACCTTTTTATAGATTTCAAGTTGAAATTGGAGTGTTTTGGCTACATTGAGATGAATAAATATACTGTAGAAATTAATTAATTTCTTTCTTTTAACTTTTGAGTATGTCTCCTAGATAATGTAAAATTACATTTATGGCTCATGTAATATTTTTATTGGACAATGCTGGTCTAGATTGAGTGATGCTACTTAATTCAAATTCTAAATACTGGCTGGGTGCAGTGGCTCATGCCTGTAACCTTTGCACTCTGGGAGGCCGAGGCAGATGAACTGCTGAGCTCAGAAGTTCAAGACCAGCCTAAATAAGAGTGAGACTGCATCTCTACTAAAAATAGAAAAACTGAGGCAAGACTGCATGAGCCCAAGAGGTTGATGTTGCTGTGAGCTATGACTCCACAGGACTCTACTCAGGGTGCCAGAGTGAGACTCTGTCTCAAAACAAAACAAAACAAAACAAAACAAAACAAAACAAAACAAAACAAAAAAAAAAACAAATTCTAAATACTAACTTACTAGCAGGAAGACTATAAGCAAGATACTTAACTTCAAAACACTCAGTTTTCCCTTGTAAACTTGGCATAATAATGGTATTTCCCTTATAGAGTTGTTGTAATAGTTAAACGAGAGAGCAAAACAAGGCACTCAACATATGGTAACTCTTTGAAACTGAACTATGGCATTAGGATTTCAACAAGCAGGACTTGGCAAAAATCATTTGATGTTTCATAATTAAAAAATATGACAATCATAGTAATTAGACACTTTAATAATCCTTGTTGTCAATTACTTTAAAAATTATTTTGATCATATATTTCACATAAACTTCTAGGCTCATTCTTCTCTTTTCAATATTCAATAAAATTGGTGAGGTTCCAAGTGATCACAAAAATATTGAGGTGCAGTAAATTATCAGTGCCGGACACAACCACAGCACCTGTATTTCTAGGCTGATGATTAGATGAATTATTACATTTTCTTGCATAGAATTACATTCATCATATATTCCAAAAGCAATTTATATATGAACAACTAATCACTTCCATGTTCCACATTTTTACCACTCAAGCTCTTCTCAGAATATATAGGCTAGGTGAATCTACCAGAAGTCAATTTGTTGAATGTGCAATTTGCCTAAAAGCCAATTAGTTGAAAGTCCAATTTTCAAATTTACTTACACTTTTAGACTACTTAGTTATGGTTCATGGGTTTTGATTTTGTCCTCATTGTAGCATTGTAGGGAATGTTTAGTTTGTTTCTATAACATTTCCCATTGTTCTAGCTTCAGCTGCAAAACAAAGAGAGGAGGCAGCTGAGAAAAGAGAGAGCAGAGGAGTGAGGACTGAAAAGGGCAAGTGAAAAGGGTGGAAGAAAAACTCAGTGCAGAGGGGGAGAAAAGTATAACTAGAGCATCCTTTTGAATTTATTTTTTAAGAATATATTATTAATCTTGCAAGTAGACAGTTGTTACAACTCTTCCTATTCAAGCAAGTATTGAAGAATGTATCTCCATTGACTACATGTGAAAAATTCTCATCAACATACTCTCCTCATGCAAAGTAATATATTCATAGGCATTTTTATGCTCAACAATTAACCATATGAAATATTTTCCTATGTCTCACATCTTTTTTATTTCTACCTCTCATCCTCTCATTCTCTAGTTGCAAGCAGCAAGAAGCATGGACCAAAAATGTATTAAAGATTCGTTACTATATCATTATGAAGGTCAAAATTAAAAGTTGACCACAGCCAAGTGCATTGGCTCATGCCTATAATCTTAGCACTCTGGGAGGCTGAGGCAGGTGGATTGCCTGAACTCATGAGTTCAAGACCAGTCTGAGTCAGAGCAAGACCCCGTCTCTAAAAAAAGCTGGGCATTGTGATGGGTGCCTGTAGTCTCAGCTGAGGCTGAGACAAGAGGATCACTTAACTCCAAGAGTTTGAGGTTGTTGTGAGCTGTGGCACTCTACTGAGCAACAAATTGTTAGACCCTGTATAAAAAAAAAAAAAAAAAAAAAAAAGGTCCGTCAAAACTAGTTTTAAAAACAAAAGTTTGATATATTGGCAATTAAACACATTTGCCTTTAGCAAGTTGGCCATTTAGTGACATTGTTGGCCTTCTGGATGTGTAAGAAGAGTTAATAAATGACAATTTAAGAAGAAAGCTCAAAAAACTGGAGATAATGTTGTATATTCTACCTTCTACTTTCATAAGAAAAAGATTTACGCAAACTATCATCAGATAGATACCCTATTTTTATTTTAAGTATTCATACCTTTGTAGAAGGTCTACCCCAGTGTCAACACATATTTAACTCTCTGATATTACCCCAAATCCCTACAAACCTCCTCACTCACTTATTCCTTAACCATGCTACTCCTTCCTGCTTAAGTGGACGTGATTTAAAAACACTCATATGTAATATGTCTTTACACTTTTTTGATATGTAATTAGTAGAAAACATAATTGCCATCCTGAGTATTCCACCTATATAAGCATGTAAATGTTAAGAGAAAAGTTTATTTTCCCAAAAATGGGTCAGAAAAAAAATTATCCAACTATTGTACTGAGACAACATAATTCAGAGACCAGCATGACATGCCTAGAGTAAAATATAACTGAAACAAACACACCCAGGTGGTGGAGAACACTGGGGAAAATAACTTGACCCGCTTTCACAGTAACTGAAACAAGCATCAGTGAGAAGGAGTCCTGAGTAACCCAAAATGAATGACCGATAATGCTGATTTCACATTAAGGATGCCCTTCCTATGTCTCCATCTGTGTGGCAGATATATTCACTTTGTGCAAATGGGAGCATTTTATTATCATAGCCTGACTCATTTAAAATTTGCATAATAGAGTAGACTGAGTTTCTAAATATACTTTGGCTAATATAATTTTGCTTATATAAATTATATAAGCCTCTTAGCAACATGCTTTTTTTCTATAACTTCTGCTTTATTATTACTCTCAGAATAATTAGAGCTATGATTTTTACTCCATCTTACCTAATATATGAGTTTTCACAGACTATTGGGTCTTTATAAGACTTATAAAGGACATAACAAATCTCAAACATAACAAATCTTTATAAGACTTATAAAGGACATAACAAATCTCAAACTTCTAAGAAACGCATGTAGGATATCTCAGTTAGATCCTGGACAATTGTTCGACTCCCAGGACTATGGGGCTCAATCTTTGTATGCTAAAGACTTCTAAATCTGAGTTACTCATGAGTCAACCTTGAAAGTCTATAAGACCCAGGTATCTGAGCCAGAATTGGAATTTGTTTTTTTTATTGTAAAATCATAGCTCTGTACATTAGTGCAATCAAGGGGTACAATGTGCTGGTTTCATATACAATCTGAAATATTCTTATCAAACTGTTCAACGTAGCCTTCATGGCATTTTCCTAGTTATTGTATGTAGACATTTGTATTCTGCATTTGGTAAGTTTCACCTGTACCCATTCTAAAATGAACCATAGGTGTGGCCCCACCCATTATCCTCCCTTTAGCCTAAACTCCCACTCCCTTCCCCTTCCTTGGCCCTTCTCCCTTTCCCCATATTCATGTGCTATAGTTGGGTTACAGCCTTCATATGAAAGCTATAAATTAGCTTCATACTAGGCCTGAGTACATTGGATACTTTTTCTTCCATTCCTGAGATACTTTGCTAAGAAGAATATGTTCCAGCTCCATCCATGTAAACATCCATGTAAAGTCTCCATCTTTCTTTAAGCCTTCATAATATTCCATGGTATACATGTAACACAATTGGCTAGTCCATGTGTGAGTCAATGGGCACTTGGGCTTCTTCCATGACTTAGCAATTATGAATTGGACTGTAATAAACATTCTGGTACAGATTTCTTTGTTATATTGTGATTTTTGGTCTTCTGGGTATAAACCTAGTAAAGGAATTATAGGATCAAAAGGCAGATCTATTTTTAGGTCTCTAAATATTCTCCAAATATCCTTCCAGAAGGAACACATTAGTGTGCATTCCCACCAGCAGTGTAGAACTGTGCTCTTTTCTCCATATCCATGCCAACATCTCTGGTTTTGGGATTTTGTTATGTGGGCTACTCGAACTGGGGTTAGGTGATATCTCAAAGTAGTTTTGATTTGCATTTCTCTGATGATTAAGGATGATGAGCTTTTTTCATGTGTCAAAAGATCATGTGTCTGTCTTCTTTAGAGAAAGTTCTCTTAAAGTCCCTCACCCACCCTGAGATGGGATCACATGTTCTTTTCTTGCAAATACGTTTGTGCTCTCTGTGGATTCTGGTTATTAGACCTTTAACAGAGGTATAACGTGCAAATATTTTCTCCCATTCTGAGGGCTGTCTGCTTGCTTTACTTACTATGTTCTTGGCTGTGCAGAAGCTTTTTAGTTTGATCAGGTCCCAGTAGTGTATTTTTGAGACTGCTTCAATTGCCTGGGGAGTCCTCTTCATAAAATATTCACCCAGGCCAATTCCCTGCACTCTCTTCAAGTATTTTTATAGTTTCATGTCTTAAGTTTAAATCTTTTATCCAGTGAGAGTCTGTCTTAGTTAATGGTGAAAGGTGTGGGTCCAGTTTCAATCTTCTACAGGTTACCAGCCACTTTACCCAGCACCATTTGTTAAATAGAAAATCTTTTCCCCAGTGAATGTTTTTAATTGGCTTGTCAAAGACCAAATAACAGTAAGTAGCTGAATTCATCTCTTGTTCTATATTCTGTTCCAGACATCTACTTCTCTGTTTTTGTTCCAGTACCATGCTGTTTTGATCACTATTGATTTACAGTACAGTCTCAGGTCTGGTAGCGTGATTCCTCCTGCTTTGTTTTTATTCTGAGTAATGTTTTGGCTATTCAAGGTTTTTTCTGATTCCATATAAAACAAAGTATTATTTTTTTGAGATCTTTAAAATATGACAAAGGAGCTTTAATAGGAATTGCATTAAAATTATATACTGCTTTGGGTACTATAGACATTTTAACAATGTTGATTCATCCCAGCCATGAGCATGGTGTTTTTCCATTTTTTAACATCTTCAGCTATTTCTTTTCTTAAAGTTTCACAGTTATCTTTGAAGAGATCTTTCAGATCCTTTGTTATGTATACTCCCAAATATTTCATCTTCTTTGGCACTACTGTGAAAGAAATAGAGTCCTTGACTGTTTATTCGGCTTGGTTATTGTTGGTATATATAAAGGCTACAGATTTATGGGTGTTGATTTTGTAGCCTGAGACGCTGCTGTATTCCTTGATCACTTCTAAAAGTTTTATACTAGAATCCCTAGTGTTTTCCAGATATACGATCATATCATCTGCGAAGAGTGCAAGTTTGATCTCTTCTGACCCTATGTGGATACACTTCATCGCCTTTTCTTCCCTAATTGCAATGGCTAAAACTTCCATTACAATGTTAAAGAGCAATGGACACAATGGGCAACCTTGCCTGGCTCCTGATCTAAGTGGAAATGATTTCCATTTAACTCCATTCAACACGATATTGGCTATGGGTTTGCTGTAGATGACTTCTATTAGTTTAAGAAATGTTCCTTGTATCCCAATTTTCTTAAGAGTTCTGATCATAAAGCGATGCTGGATATTATCAAAATCATTTTCTGCATCAATTTAGAGAATCATATGGTCTTTATTCTTTAGTTTGTTTTTGTGCTGAATTACATTTATAGATTTATTTATATTGAACCGGCCTTGAGACTCTGGGATAAATCCCACTTGGTCATGGTGTATAGTTTTTTTGATGTGTTGTTGGATTCTGTTTGTTAGGATCTTATTGAGTATTTTTGCATCAATATTCATTAGTGTTATTGGTCTATCATTTTCTTTTATTCTTGGGTCTTTCCCTGGTTTGGGGATTAAGGTGATATTTGCTTCGTAAAATTTGTAGGGTACTATTCCTTCTTTTTCTATATTTTGGAGGAGGTTTAGTAATATAGGTAGTAGTTCTTCTTTGAATGTTTGGCAGAATTCTGACATAAAGCCATCTGGTCCTGCGCTTTTCTTTTTAGGGAGATTTTGTATAGTTGATGCTATTTCAGAACTTGATATAGGCCTGTTCAACATTTCCACTTCATTCTGGCTAAGTCTTGGTAGGTGGCATACTCCCAGTTATTAGTCGATTTCTTTCATATTTTCATATTTCTTAGAATAGAGTTTCTTTTAATATTCATTAAGAATTATTTAATTTCTGAGGAGTGAGTAAAGATGGTGCCCGAGTAACAGCTTCCCTGAACTGGGCCCAGCGAGTCTGGGGAGACAAGACTCCAGACATCTCTGGCTGGTGGGATCTGCCTATGATTATCCCGTTGATGATACAGGGAGCCAGCAAGGGACTTCTGGATGCCAGGAAGAGGACAAATACAGTGGAAAACTGGCAAGTGGTTACATGTGTTCGATCAACCTAATCACGCCAGCAACTGTGAGTACAAGCAGCAGTGAGACTGCAAACTGGAAAGACCTTACCTGTGAACTGTTTTGGTGTTCTTGGACTTGGTTCTCAGTTGTGCTGCCTTGGGGAGAGCTTGAGCAGGAATGTGGAGAACTTTGGACATTTTCTGGGACCCCAGACTGAGCCACTGAGCTGGGCTCAGGAAGCCATTGTGAAAGAACTGCCCCAGCAAGCTCCGCCCTCAGAGTTGCAGAGCAAGGATTGGGGGGGACAAAGTAACCTAGTGACTGAGCAGCCTAAAGGTGGGGACTGAACTGCCTTGAAGCCTTAATCCTTAGAGGCAGAGTGAGACAGTTTTGACACACTGGAGCCTTGGGCTGCTGCCCTGGGTAGAGTGCCGTGACATCACAGCTCACAGCAACCTCAAACTCCTGGGCTTGGCACCGCCAAGACCTCCATAAGAGCTGTGCAGTGACTCCCGACCAGTGACCTGCACCCAACGGAACTCTGCATTCCCTGACCAGGAACTGTGAGAGCCACACAACCCTGCATCCTTCCTCCTGTGTCCGCCCAGCCGCCACACTAGCCCGTTGATCTGGCCAGGGACTCTGGTAGCGGCGGAACCTCTGGAGCCCTCCCTGCCTCTGCACAGATCCCTTCTTCTAGCCAGAGACTGCTGGAGCCTTGGGTTCTCTGTGCCAAAGTCACTGGGTGCCAGGCACACCCACAACTATGCACTCCACCCCCAGCCCTGTTGCTGGATCCAGGTGTGTCACACACCCAAGCTGCTTACACAACCAGAACTCCCTAGTTAGAGCAGACCCAGAGGAAATACACAGGGTCACTCCCTACAAAGATCCAGCAACAATAGAGTGATCCTGCTGGGGTCTAATCTTAAAAAGACACCTCCCCAACTCTGAGGATGGCCAGAGGAATGGTAAAAACTATCATGAGGCGAAATCAACAGAAAAACTCTGGCAATGTGAATAATCAGAGTAGATCAACTCGCCCAAGGATCAATGGGGCAGAAACAGCACAAGACCCCATGCACAAACAAATAGCTGAGATGTCAGAAATTGAATTCAGGATCTGGATAACAAATAAGATTGAATTAGAATTCGAAAAGTTATCTTAAGAATTCCACAGATTCAAAGACCAAATGACCAAAGACTTTGACACATTGAGAAAAGAAGTTGCATCCCTCAAAGATCTGAAAAACACAGTAGAATTCCTCAGTAACAGAATGGAGCAAGCAGAAGAAAGGATTTCTGACATTGAAGACAAAGCTATCTAACGCTCCCAAACCCTCAAAGAAGAAGAGAAATGGAGAGCAAAAACAGACCACTCTCTCAGAGAGCTCTTGGATAATTCAAAGAAAAACAATATTTGTCTTATAGGGATCCCAGCAAGTGACAAAGTGGCTTCACAAGGCACAGAGCCCTTCTCCATGAGATTATGAAGGAGAACTTTCCAGACATGCCAAGAGATTCTGAAATTCAGATAGCAGACAGTTTCAGAACTCCAGCACGACTCACCCCAAAGAAGACATCCCCCAGACACATCATAATCAATTTCACTAAAGTTAATATAAAGGAGAAAATTCTGAAAGCTACCAGATGAAAGAAAACCATTATCTACAAGTGGAATGCTGAAAACTTTCAAACTAGAAAAGGATGGTCATCAACTTTTAATCTCATAAAACAAAATAACTTTCAACCGAGGATCCTGTACCCAGCTAAACTGACCTTCATTTATGATGGAGAAATTAAATACTTCAACAACATTCACATGTTGAAGACATTTTCCACAACTAAACCAGCTCTCCAGAACATTCTTAGACCTATCCTCCATAAAGACCAGGGTAATTCTCCAAAACTAAAGTAAACTCATCCAAAAATTTTTTGATCAAATTTCAACTTTAACAGTTGCAAAAGGATTAAAACAGTCCACCGGACTCTCGAAAGGCTTATGAATATTCTCAATTAATGTGAATGGTTTAAATTGTCCTCTAAAGAGACACAGGTTGGCTGACTGGATACAAAAACTCAAGCCAGATATCTGCTGCACCCAAGAATTGCATCTTACATTAAAAGACAAATATAGACTCAAGGTGAATGGATGGTCATCTATATTCCAGGCAAATGGAAAGCAGAAAAAATGCAGACATTGCAATCCTGTTCACAAATGCAATAGGCTTTAAACCAACCAAAATAATTAAGGATAAGGATGGACACTTCCTATTTGTTAAATGTAATACTCAATATCATGAGATCTCAATTATTAATATTTATGCTCCCAACCAGAACGGACCTCAATTTATAAGAGAAACTCTAACAGACATGAGCAACTCGATTTCCTCCACTTCCATAGTAGTTAGAGAATTTAATATCGCTTTAACAGTTTTAGATAGATCCTCCAAAAAGAAGCTAAGCAAAGAAATTTTAGATTTAAACTCAACCAATCAACATCTGGACTTAACAGACATCTACAGAACATTTCATACCAACAAAACTAAATACACATTCTTCTCATCAGCCCACAGAACATACTCCAAAATCGACTACATACTAGGCCACAAATCTAACCTCAGCAAATTTTTAAAAATACAAATTATTTCTTGCAACTTCTCAGACCATCATGGAATAAAAGTAGATCTCAATAACAACAGGAACCTGAATACCCATACAAAAACATGGAAGCCAAACAACCTTATGCTGAAGGATAAATGGGTTATAGACGAGATTAAGAAGGAAATCATCAAATTTTTGGAACAAAACAACAATCAAGACACGAATTACCAGAACCTCTGGGATACTGCAAAGGCAATCCTGAGAGGGAAATTTATAGCACTGCAAGCCTTCCTAAAGAAAATGGAAAGAGAGGAAGTTACTAACTTAATGGAACATCTCAAACAACTGGAGAAAGAAGAACACTTCAATACCAAACCCAGCAGAAGAAAAGAAATAACCAAAATCAGAGCAGAATTAAATGAAATTGAAAACAAAAGAATTGTACAACAGATCAATAAATCCAAAAGTTGTTTTTTTGAAAAGATCAATAAAATAGATAAATCTTTGGCCAACCTAATCAGAAAAAAAAAAAACCAGTAACAGAGTGGAGCAAGCAGTAGAAAGGGTCTCTGACATTGAAGACAAAGCCTTTGAACGCTCCCAAACTCTCAGAGGAAGAGAAATTGTGAGCAAAAAAAGATCATTCTCTCAGAGAGCTCTGGAACAATTCGAAGAAGGCCAATATCTGAATAATTGGAATTTCTGAAAATGATGAGATTGCCTCCTTGGACATAGAGGCCCTTCTGCATGAAATTATGAAAGGGAATTTTCCAGACATCCCTAGAGATTCTGAAATTCAGATAGCAGACAGCTTCAGAACCCCAGCATGAATCAACCCCAATAAGACATCCCTGAGGCTTATCATAATTGATATGAAGGAGAAGATTCTCAAAGCTGCCAGGCAAAGTAAAGGCATTACATACAAAAGGAAGAATATTAGAATGACTGTAGATCCCTCTGCTGAAACTTTTCAAGTCAGAAGAGGGTGGTCATCAACTTTTAACCTCCTGAAGCAAAATAACTTTCAACCCTGGATCCTGTATCCAGCTAAACTGAGTTTCATTTATGATGGAGAAATTAAATACTTTATTGACATTCATATGTTGAAGAAATTTGCCATAACCAAACCAGCTCTTCAGGATATTCTCAGACCTATCCTCCATAATGACCAACCCAATCCTATACCACAAAAGTAAACTCACTCAGAAACTTCAGATCAAACTCCAACTTC
>CAUYPK010066780.1:0-15645 GCA_963574355.1 Loris lydekkerianus | reverse complement strand
GTTGGGAGAACTGGATATCTACATGTAAAAGACTGAAACTGGGCCCACACCTTTCCCCACTCACAAAAATTGATTCAAGATGGATAAAGGACTTAAATTTAAGGCATGAAACAATAAAAATCCTCAAAGAAAGCATAGGAGAAACACTGGAAGATATTGGCCTGGGGAAAGACTTCATGAAGAAGACTGCCATGGCAATGGCAACAACAACAAAGATAAACTAATGGGACTTCATTAAACTGAAAAGATTCTGTACAGCTAAGGAGACAACAACCAAAGCAAATAGACAACCTACACAATGGGAAAAGATATTTGTATATTTTGAATCAGACAAAAGCTTGATAACTAGGATCTATAGAGAACTCAAATTAATCCATATGAAAAAAGCCAACAATCCCATATATCAATAGAACCTTCTTTAAAGAAGACAGATTAATAGCTAATAAACATATGAAAAAATGTTCATCAACCCTATCTATTAGAGAAATACAAATCAAAACTACTGTGAGATACCATCTAACCCCAGTAAGAATGGCCCACATCACAAAATGTGTAAACTGCAGATGCTGGCATGGATGTGGAGAGAAGGGAACACTTTTACCCTGCTGGTGGGACTGAAAACTAGTACAACCTTTCTGGAAGGAAGTATGGAGAAACCTCAAAGTACACAAGCTAGACCTCCCATTTTATCCTGCAATCCCATTACTGGGCATCTGCCCAGAAGGGAAAAGATCCTTTTATCATAAGGGCACTTGTACTAGACTGTTTATTGCAGGTTAATTTCCAATCGCCAAAATATGGAAACAGCCTAAATGCCCACCAACCCAGGAATGGATTAACAAGCTGTGGTATATGTATACCATGAAATACTATTCAGCTATTAAAAAAATGGAGACTTTACATCCTTCATATTAACCTGGATGGAAGTGGAAGACATTATTCTTAGTAAAGCATCACAAGAATGGAGAAGCATGGGCGGCGCCTGTGGCTCAGTGAGTAGGGTGCCAGCTCCATATACCAAGGGTAGTGGGTTCAAGCCCAGCCCCGGCCAAACTGCAACATAAAATAGCCAGGCGTTGTGGCAGGCACCTGTAGTCCCAGCTACTTGGGAGGCTGAGGCAGGAGAATCGCCTAAGCCCAGGAGCTGGAGGTTGCTGTGAGCTGTGTGATGCCATAGCACTCTATTGAGGGTAATAAAAGTGAGACTCTGTCTCAAAAAAAAAAAAAAAAAAAATGGAGAAGCATGAATCCTACGTACTCAATTTTTATATGAGTAAAATTAATGACAATTAAGGTCTTGGTGGGGGTGGGGGAAGGGGAGATCAGAGAGAGAAAGAAGGAGGGAGGGGTGGAGGAAAGGAAGAGCAGAGAGCAGGAAGGGGGGGGGCCTTGGTGTGTGCCACACCTTCTGGGGGTAAGACATGATTGCAAGAGGGACTTCATCTAACAAATGCAATCAGTGTAACCTGGCTTATTGTGCCCTCAATGAATCCCTAACAATAAAAAAAAAAAAATTAATTAATTAATTAATTAAAAAAAAAGAACAAGCAATCCCAGTTCATTGTGGGCAAGGGACTTGAACAGAAGCTTCCCTGAAGAAGACAGGCGCATGGCCTACAGACACATGAAAAAATGCTCATCATCTTTAATCATCAGAGAAATGCAAATCAAAACCACATTGAGATATCTTCTAACTCCAGTAAGAATACCTCACATAACAAAATCCCAAAACTACAGATGTTGGCGTGGATGTGGAGAAAAGGGAACACTTCTGCACTGCTGGTGGGAATGCAAGCTAGTATGTTCCTTTCGGAAAGAAGTTTGGAGAACACTCAGATATCTAAATGTAGATCTGCCCTTTGATCCTGAAATTCCTCTTCTAGGTTTATATCCAAAAGACCAAAAATCAGTTCATAACAAAGATATTTGCACCATATTGTTCATTGCAGCTTAATTCATAATTGCTAAGTCATGGAAGAAGCCCAAGTGCCCATTGACCCATGAATGGATTAATAAATTGTGGTATATGTATACCATGGAATATTATGCAGCCTTAAAAAAGATAGAGACTACCTCTTTTACATTTACATGGATGGAGCTGGATCATATCCTACTTAGTAAAGTATCTCAAGAATGGAAGAAAAAATATCCAATGTACTCAGTACTATTATGAAACCAATTTACAATCACTCACACTTTCATAAAAAGAATAGATCACAACTATAGCCCAGGATGAAGGAGGGAAGAAGGGGGTTGGAAGGAGAAAGTGGAGGTCAGATCGAGGGACGGTGAATGGTGGGATCATACCTATGGTGCATAATGCAAGGGTGCTTGTTGGATTTATTAAGTATAGAGTATTAATGTCTTAACACAATAATTAAGTAAATGATGTGAGGTTTATATTTACCAGTGTGATGTAAACACTCCTAATTCTATATGAAATCAGCACATTGTACCCCATAAATGCATTAATGCATACATGATCTATGTGTTTATGATTTAATAAAAAAAATTTTTAAAAAGGAAGTATAGTTCAGAGAGTGATATACACAGGAATGATGGACACAAAATTGAAAAACTGTTGTGTGAGGATTTTCTTTATTATATAATTATATAAATGACTTTAGTTGCCAAGTGTAGAACTACAACACATGACAGTTTTTTCCAGTAGAAGAAAGGAAAAATTACCCTGTTATATGCATCTGAGAAGAAACTATTCTTAAGAACTCCATGTTGCTAAAAGAAATGAGTGGGGATTTTTAAGTATTTCAGATGCACATTTAGGTTCAACTTGTAAAAATACAAACATGAACAAAGAGGAAAACTGTGTAGACATCAAACAGAGCAGAAATCTTAACAAGAAGAGTTGCTTAAATTACATAAAGAATCAAAGTCGCTGAAATTTCAAGAGACAAATAGAAGAAACAAATTCTAAATCCATGATTTGATATTATTTTTTCATTTCTGGAGTGAAAAATTGAACCCTGTATCACAGGCACTTCTTCAGCTCCAGAACAACTTAGGCAGTCACAATTTCCCTCCCGAGAAATCTCCTTAGAGTCCGCTTTATGTCTTTATTCCTCAGACTGTAGATGAAGGGGTTCAGCATGGGGGTGACCACCGTGTACATCACAGAGGCTGTTGCACTGGAGTGTGAGTTGCGGGTGGGAGTAGAACTGAGGTACACCCCTAGGATTGTGCAATAAAATAAGGAGACAACTGAGAGATGAGACACGCAGGTGGAAAATGCTTTATACTTCCCTTGTGCTGATGAAATCGCACGTATGGAGCAAACTATCTTAGCGTAAGAGTAAAGGATCCCAGCAAGAGGAAAACCAGCCAGCACCACAGCTGCAAAATACATCACCATCTCATTTGAAAAGGTATCAGAACAGGCAAGGTGGATTATCTGATTAATTTCACAGAAAAAGTGGGGGATTTCCAAGTCTGTACAGAAGGTCAGCCACAGCACCATTATACTTTGTAACAAGGAATTCAGGGTACTTATGAACCAGGATGTCAGAACCAGCAGTGCACAGAGCCTGGGGTTCATGATGACTGTGTAGTGCAAGGGGTGACATATGGCCACAAACCGGTCATAGGCCATCACAGTCAGCAGAAAGATGTCCATTCCTGTAAAGAGTAGGAAAAAGTACATCTGGGCGATGCAGCCTGAATAGGATATGACTTTGCTCTGTGTCTGCATGTTCACCAGCATCTTGGGGACTGTGGTGGAGGTGAAACAGATGTCCACAAAGGACAGGTTGGAGAGGAAGAAGTACATGGGGGTGTGCAGGTGGGAGTCTGAGACTGTGGCCAGGATGATGAGCAGGTTCCCAAGCACAGTAACCAGGTACATGGAAAAGAAAAGTCCAAATATGAAGGACTGCATTTCGGGTTCCTTTGAAAGTCCCAGAAGAAAGAATTCTGAAATTCTTGTATCATTTCCTGGTTCCATGTAGTGGAGGTGACTATCAGGAAAGAGAAAGATAACATGAGTCATTTTCACTCAAGAGAGTATCACTCACATAGTTTAAATCTTATAATTTATATTTTCAGTCAAGAAATTAATTTCTAAAAAGAAAGAAATTAATTTCTATATTTTGTGTATGAAACTTATTTCTTGTCTTATGCCCCCAAGAACTATTTCTGATTGAAAATTCCTGTCCCATTCTCAACCTTTCACCAAGAGTTTAATGAGAAATTCTTTCGTGCATTTGAGTTATATAGAGTAATCAATATAGTCCAGGCACTGTCTGGGTAATGAACATAGCTTGCTGAGAAACCGAATCCTTACAATTCATTTTGATGGAAAAGGAATATGAACTGATAAAGAAATAATCATGTAATATGTTAAATGATTATACGTTTTTAGAACAAAATGAAAACAAATATGAAAAAGAATGGATAGAGGATTCTATTCTTTTATGGGTGTCTAGGCAAGACAAGCAGAGAAGGTGACATTTGAACAGTGACCTCCAAGAAGAGAGGGTGGAAGCCCTGAGGATATCTGGGGAAGGGTATGCCTGGCAGGGGAACGATTAATGCAAAAACCCTGAGGAAGGTGCTTGTTTCAGAAAATCAAGGTTCAAGAAGCAGCCAATGTATGAAGCAAATGAGCAAGCACAACAGTGATGAGAGATGGTGTCGAGGATGCTGGAGAACAAGGTTGTCTCCTCTGTGCTGATGAAACTTCAAGACATTGCGAATCCCTCATTCCAGTGTTGTTCCAAGCCCTCTGTACCCACAATTGCAGAGTAAAATTGAGTCTCAAAAAAAAAAAAAAAAAGATAAAACCACACAGACTGGGAGTATGGAGGTATGTCCCTTTTTATGTCATCATACTATCTTTTTTTTGTTTGTTTGTTTATTTTTTGGGTTTTTTTTTTTAGTTTTTGGCCAGGGCTGGGTTTGAACCCGCCACCTCTGGCATATGGGGCCAGCACCACCCTCATCACACTATCTTTTTATTATTATTATTATCAAATCATAGCTGTGTACAATAATGCAATCATGAGGTACAATGTGCTGGTTCCATATTTCAGTCTGAAATATTTTCACTGAACTGGTTAACATGGCATTTTCTTAATTATTGTGTTCAAACCCTTATATTCACACCTAGGGTGCATCTTGGAAAGGTACAGGTGAAGTTCATCACACTGTCTTAACCTTCCACTTTCCCACCTTCAAAGAACAGACCAGAACTTTTTCTTGTCATTTTCTATCTAGACTGTATCACCTTTTGCCATTGACGTTGAGCCCACAGAGGCTGAAAATCACTACACCTTCCCCAGTGCTTGCCCAAGTGCACATACAGGACATGACACCAATTTAAATGCACAATCTGTGCTTGAGTGCAGAGCCAAATCCCCACTTTCACCTCCTGCACTCTTTAGCACCTTCTGAATCTGCCAACAGCTCTCTATTTTTCTCAATTTTCCCAGCTCTGACCTATGTTGAGAAAAATTGAACTATCTTCTCTGAGGGTTGTAGGAAGTGGTTTTGTAATGTGGCATTAAACTAGGATGGTTTGTTTAGGGAGTTTTTAATGGTCAGATTGGAAACAATTACTTCCGTTTGCAATTCCAGGTCCCTTTTTGAGATTGCAAGAGAAAGCAGCTGTTAGTCCTATGAGTTTCTCAAGAAACAGGAATACCACGACCACTCACTCATTCAATCAATAATGAAAGCATTTGTAGAGCTCCTAATTCTAAGTCCAGCACTGTTCAGGGACTACAAGAAAAGTATTATGTGTGTTAAGGTGACAAAAATGAACATACCTCTCTAAGTGGCTGTCTTTTCATCTATAAAATGGACACATTATCTACCTCACGGTGATCTTGAAAGGATTGAAAGACACTGTGTTGGTAAAGTTCCAGGCTAAGTTTGATGTCCTTGTTGTATAAGTTCTTTGTATCATACCTTTATATTTTCCTTTATAACACCTACCACAATGACAATTATGTTAAATATCTGTCTCCCCTATGAGACTGAGCTTTAGGAGAATAGTGTATATCTCATTTGCTCTGTTTTCTCATAATACTTGACACATAACACAAATTCAATAAATTTTATTGAATAAATGAATGGAATTCCATACACGTTAGCTCTATTTCAGTAAAAAAAAAAAAAAAAAAACAAAAACAAAATTAAACAACAGCAACAACAATCATAAAACTCCAGTACGTAAAAGCAAAGAACTTGCAAACACAATTTGCAGTAGAGAAAGAAAAAGACTAACAAACTCAAAAATTTATACAGCCTTAGTGGTAATGAAATAATTACAATACAATGCACGTTAGTTCCTCCCTTCAACTATCAAATAAAACTTATTTTTAATGTGGCTACCCACGTGAGAAAAAATACTGTGAAATGTTATGCCTTATGAGCTGCTGTTGCAGTGATTTGAAAGCAAACTATTGATTTTTCATTTTTGTGATGAATACAGAAACATGCTCCAATACACCCTATCTTTAAAATTAAGGGAAAAACACCCTCTTTACTGCACCTTCCTGAACATATTCAATTTTCCTACTTCCTTACTACAAAACTCCCTGGATACTTGTAATCATAAGGAAAATGCTTTGTAGCCCCTTCTCCTTCAGTCTCATGCTATTGAACTTCCATAGTCATCACTTAATTGGGAACAATAATTCTTGCATTGCTAAATCTAAAAGACACTTCTCTTTTTAATATCTTAAATAATTTAATTACAAAATCCATTAGTCAACCAAGAAAACAAATACTTCAATACGGGCCAGATCGATTTGGCTCTCAGGTGATCTTGGGCAAACATACTAGGCTTCCATTCTCTCTGAACCTTTCCTGCAGGGACTACTAGGTTTTCCACTCACCCGAATCAGGTCCCAGGGATTAATGTCTTTGTGTCAAAGTCTGAATTCTATCTTGGATAGTTGATGATGGACACTGAAGCTCTGTCTCCAGACAAGACAGCAGGAAGAAGTGAAGCATCGGTCTCTGAGCCAGATTTAGGATTACAAAAGGAGAACCACATCCCACCGAGCCCAAGGTTGTACACTGTAGTGGACACAGCATAGGATCTACTCACAGCTATTTATGCTCCCCAGATACAAATGCCTCTTGTAATGCCAGTCCCCAGCACCTGGTTTTCCTGTGGGACAATGGTCTGAGCAAAAAGAAAAAATTTCCTGCTCAGTCTGTGTTCCCAAGAAACCAGGTTAGAACTAAGGTATATCTATCTAGTCTTTATTGTTCCTTCTCTGTGAAATGTCCTGCCTTCTAAACGTCTTAGCACTTTTGCCCAATTTTTCATTAAAATTTCCACCAAAGTCTGTGGTATCTGACTCTCCTAGTTCCCTCGGAACTCCAAAGCATTGTCTTGTAGTGAGGAGCACAGCTCTGATAGTTTAGAAAATCACTATTCCTCCTCCATCAAGGGATGGAGCTTTGTCCACTTGTTATAAATAAGATTGTTACTACAATATTTGGTCTCATGATGCTTTTGATAAAACACAAGTTTCGTGCTTGAAACACAAGTTAAAAACTTCCATTTTCTCCTCATTTATGAAACATTTGGTCATAAAAAGAGATTTATTAAGATCTTTGTATGCACCATGGAGTGAAGTTAAGAATCTTTTATTAAATAAAAAGATATGGTATACAAAACCAGCACATTGTACCCCATCATTACATTGATGATTTAATACAAAAGAGAAAAGTAAGGCCTTTAGAAGGTAATTGGGTCATGAAGATAGAGCTCTCATGTATGGGATTAGTTAGTATCCTGCATATAAGAAGAGGCCAGAGAACTAACTAGTTATCTTTCCACACATGAGGATACAAGGAAAGAGAAGTCAGCAGTCTGTAGTCCATCAGAGGACCCTCATAGGAACTGGACCGTGCTGGCACTTCAATCTCAGGCTTCTGGCCTCCAGAAATATGAGAGATAAATTTACATTGTTCATAAGCCACTCAGTTTATGGTACTTTATTATAGCTGGTTGCCAGAACTGAATAGGACACATCTGTATATCTATATCCAACCCTTCTTGGAAATTCCAGAATTGCTAAGTAGGAAAATTCACCCATAGGAAATACTGATACTGATGGTTATGTTATTTGGCTATCCTCCATTAATAAATGCGGACTAGTCATTCTAAATGGGAGACCCAAATAATACTCTGAATGTAGCTTGGTTAGTATGAAACTGGAGAATACTAGTTGTTTGATTTGATGGATTAATAGCATCAAGCCAGAAGAGCCCGTTCTTTAATGCAAAGAGACTACATCATAATGGGTAAATTAATATTAACAAGGATGCTTTGGATAAAGTTACCCAAGTATCTTTTTGACTATGACAGCCTTATTTTTTGGTTGGTATAGAGCGAAGAAATAATTTTGTGACAGTGTTTCAGGAAAAGGAGGTTTGTTTTCAAGCAACACCCACATATCCAATTTTATAAGCTAAATTGTTTCTGAGAAAGGGTAGGTAAATAAAATAAAAAATTATTTTTCTACCTGAACCAAGGGAGAAAATACTGCAACTAACCTGGAGACTGAATTTGAGCAGGGATGAGTGGAGCAAGAATCAAGTGGAAAGGAGCTGGGTTCAGGTAAAGATTGTTCATTTCCTCCAGAATTTTATCCCCAAGAGGCCTCCCTTGTCCTGTCTGATCCTAGGCAGCCTTTGCTGGCTCCTCAACTGCCCCTTACCTTTCTGTCTTGCTTATTTACTTAATCGGTGATCATCATTTAGCAACTTTCCCTTTGCATGAAGTACCATGAAAACAAGAAGCATATCATTCATTGACCAGTAAATCCCTAAACCCTGTACAAAATTCTTGCTTTATACCAGTTCTATATGCTGAATGAATAAATACAACTTTTGTTTTCAGTGTCTTACTCTGACCCCCAGGCTAGAATGCAGTAGTGTCATCATAGTTCACTGTAACTTCAAACTCCTGGGTTCAAACAATCCTGCCTCAGCCTCCTGAGTAGATGAGACTACAGATGTGTACCACTTTGGTAAGCTAGTTTTGTTTGTTTGGTTGTTGTTGTTTTCTAATGTATGTAGTGATGGGATCTTGCTATGCTGCTCAAGCTCCCGACCCTAAGTGATTCTCCTGCAAAGTACTAGGATTATAGGCATGAGCCACTATGTCTGACCTAGACTTTCTTAATAATCCTACAAAATAAAGATTGAAGCGTGAAATCATGTCTTATAATACAAGATTATAAACTTCTGATCAAATTTTACAGCTTGTGAAATTGAGGTCACACTCAGCACATACTGTTAACCATGCTGGAAATTTGGAGAGTAGGCTGTTGGATTTAGCTCTCCAAGTATTATTAACACCACCTGTTAAAACAATTCTTATTTATTTTTTACTTGGTAATATAGAACATCAGCTCCAGGAAGCTTCAGCATTGTCTTGAAGGGGATATGGCAAGAACAGCATTTATTCAGAATCAGAAATTTTGTCCAAATGGGTCTTTCCACAGAGGAGTGAAAGAAAGAACTGAATTAGAACTGAGTAAGAATTAGACAACTTTCCTGAACTTCTAGAAACACAAGGAATTCAAAGAACTTTCCACTAACGTCAACAGTAACATGTTCATTGTCCAAACAGTACGAGGGTAGATGCAAGAGACAGTCTGTGAGCAGACTTATGCCTGAGAATCCAACCCTTGTTTTGTTGTTTTGTTTTGATTGGGGGGGTGTTACGTAGGTAGTTTCAGTCTTCATTGTCCATGAAGCATAGAGATAGGTGGGTTTGATTCTCAGTAGCACCATTTGTACCCTGTGTTTCCACAACTAAACCAAATCAAGGGCTCAGGAACCAAATAGATCATCTTTCCCCACTTTCCCCACTTTTAAAACAGGCTTCCAGGAAGAAGTTTACATATTTAGTCTGATGAAGTAGAATGATTTTAAATAGACTAAAAATATGGACAGCATTCAAATCACTTTACTGCTCTGAGGCACCCCTGAGGATAGCTACTTGCAATAGATTGATAAAAAAGAATTCCATTAATACTTTTTAATCTTCCTGTCTATTTAAAATAAAATGCCACCTCACTTTAAAATGTTTTTTTGTTTTTGTTAAGAATAGCAATAAAACTTCTAAAGCAAACTAGTAAGCGGATTAACAAGCCACTATGTAGTGCAGAGTGACTTTTGATCCAAAGGCTCAATATAATCAATTAAACAACATGCTTAATGGATTGCTTTCCTCCCCCTTAAAAATTGCTTTCCTCCCCCCTTATTGAACTGAATATACAAAAATCTCAGTTAGATATTTTGTAGTTACTGGTAGCCAGAAATCAGTATATTCAACCTTATGTGTCAAAAAGTCTTGCAAGTTTTTACAAGCACCCATAAATTCTCTCAAGATTAGAGTTGTTGAGGTTGAGCCACATGACATAACCATTTCTGAAAGTAAAATCTGTCAAATAATGCAGTTTCATAAGGGCTCACCTTAATAAAAATGGAGAGCTAGAAGCAGTCTTTAAAAATTATGTAGTGCAACCAAACTCCTATTGGAAGCTAAGGCTTATCAGAGATAAACAGCAAGGGTCAAACAGTCTGCCTGTGGCCTGACTTAAGCTTGGGAATGCTAACTCTTGAATTTTGCCCCATTGCATTCTTCTCCTGGTTCATGCCTTGACAACTTTTTAAAAGTAACTTCTTTTAAAAACAAGTGCTGCATTCTGGGTATGCTAGACTACTAATTTATTCAATATGTTGAATTTGGAGATGGTTGGACTTTTGCTTCAGTTCTTAATTAATAGAATATTATTTCACAATAACGTGAGACGGTCACGTAATTCCAGCTGGGGCTCACAAGCCCCTTGGGAAATTTATTTTGGAACATCTAATCTTTGCAGTAGACTCATTGTCCTTTAACTAAGATTCACTGTGCCCAGGTACATGCGTAGTTTCTGTTAATTGGCTAATGACAGACACACATGACTCAATTAAAACTCATTCATGACTCTATTTTCAGCACTGATGTCTACAGAGTTCAGTTCCTTAAGGCATTAAAACAACAGCAGGTCAAACAGAAACAACCTGACACTGTTCTGAAAATCTATAAAGTTCATTTGACAAGTGGGAAATCACTGCATAATTCACCATATAGCCCTTTTGGGGAGGTAATGGAAGTGGGCTTGAGTTTGGGACAGAGGATCAGATGCCCACAGCAGCATTTTCCACACCAGTAACAGATCCCTGGGGCTTCACATGAAAGTGGAAGATTGTAATTGCTTCAAAAGGACATAAACAGGCTCAGTAGTTTCCCACACTATTTGACTGCATGTTCATAACTGCATTAAAACAAAAATCTCCCTTTTTTGTCTTCTATTGTTCTTACCTGCCAACTTATACCTCTCAATTGCACTGTTTTAACTACCCATTATAATGTTTTTGTGATATTTTATGTAATAAGAGCCTTCTTAGGATTTATGAGGTAGCAGAAAATATGAGTCTGAGGTGACAATAAACATGGATTTCTAATGGAAGGTCTTGGCCAGGCATCCTCAAACGTTTTAAACAGGGGGCCACTTCACTGTCCCTCAGACCGCTGGGGGACTGGACTATAGTTTAAAAAAAAAAACAAAAAAAAAACTATGAACAAATTCCTATGCACACTACACATATTTTATTTTTAAGTAAAAAAAAAAAATGAGAACAAATACAATCCCACCGCCTCACATGGCCCGCGGGCTGCAGTTTGAGGACCCTGCTTAGACCTGTGAGTACTATTCACACATTCAACTAAGTACAAGAGTACTTAGTACCTTAGAGTACTATTCAACATTGCAGCAAGCTATAACACTCAGAAAAAGATTTTGCACTAATAAGGTAACATCTGGGAGAAACTTTGTTCCCTTACTCTAGAGATAGATAATAGAATTGCTTGATTCCCCAGAGTTGTCATACATATGACAGTGATGTCATACCTAGTAGTTCTAAGGTATATTTTTTTGATTAATGATTAAAAAGTAATTTCAGGACTTTTGCCTCTACCCAGCAGTGAAAACGCTTTTATACACTCTCTTATTTTCAAAATTGAGATATTTGCTTTTCTCCCTTTTCTCTCTCTCTCATTATTTTCTTTCTTGACCTTTCTTTTATGTGCTTTACACATAGATGGGCTGATAAAATTATCTTACAAAATAATAGTTGCTGACCTGGCCAACATCAGTCTTTCTCCTTTAAAAGCAGTAAGAACTTAAAAGGCAGAATGGAGATGGCCAAAGAGCACAGCAGTAATCATCTCTCATTAATGTGCTCTGTATTGCCTTCTTTCCCCTCTGCAGTTCTCAGATCCTTATAAACGCTTCCCAAGGTTATCTGCACCAAAGAAGCAATTTACAATCAAATCTTTTACCCGGGGTAACTTCAGTGTAGACTCAAACTAAAAACCGCGTGTGCGCTGATACGATGTCTTGACTATGTGCTTCAAGCATCTCCGCTAATGCTGTAGTTTGATTTTCCAGTTACTAATGTCTCCTTATTGGCAGAAGCTATTTGAATGTAGCCAAGTTCATTGATCTTGCTCATTACTATTAGTGCTTTTGTGTATTATGTAAGAATTATCTTCCTACAACAAGTTCATAAAAATAATGCTTTGCACCATATTCTAGAACTTTATTGGTTTAACTTTTGTGTTCAGATTTAAAATCGTCTGGAAATAATTTTGGTTTGGTATGAGGTAGGGATCAAGACTAATTTGTTTTTCCAGATTGAATGTTCCCAGTACCATTTGTTAAAGAGATGAATATTTTGTAGTGCTTTTGGCATAAATAACGTGTCCTTATATATGTTGGTATGCTTCTGAGCTTCATAGTTTCTTCCAATGATCTATTTATCTATCTTTGCAAAACTGTCTTTTCCCCTTCGCCTCTTTGTTGCAACAATACTTGGGTCCAAATCCAAAGTAAATTCATCAGGGTTCACGTCTACCTGGCAAATTTAGACTCCACTATGTCTTATTAACCCCAATGTCAAACATGCTGGTGAGCCTTGTGTTTGTTGACTACAAAATCAGTTAACATTCCCAGAAGAAGAATATCTCCAAATGCATGCCTCTATTCTCCCCCCAACATTGGCCTGGTAATTTTACTATCTTGTTAGCAGTTCCATTAATTCAAGTGGACAATTTGTCCTAGATTTTTCCATTGTCCTCATTTGAGGGTTGTTCCAAATTGCCTTATCTGTCATTACCAGAGTCAGAAATATTTGTTATCTTATTTTTTATGTAATATGCTTAAGTATTTATTTCTAATTCTCTCACCTTTATGCAGAATTTTTCTCCAAACTTTTAAAGTAGCATTTAAATTTCAAGTATATTATATGAGAATTAGCACCCTCTCTTTCTTTCCACACCAACTATTCCCCTTCTAACTCCCATCTTCTAACTCTCTGTCAGTTTTATGTTAATAAAAATACAACTAAGTATAAATGACAATGTAAAAATATCATGTCCCCTGCACTCAGAATTAACAACTGTGTGTCATATTTGCCTTCTCAGCTTTATCAATGGAAACTTTTTTATATCCTGATGATTATTA
Source organism: Loris lydekkerianus (assembly GCA_963574355.1). Lineage (NCBI taxonomy): Eukaryota > Metazoa > Chordata > Mammalia > Primates > Lorisidae > Loris > Loris lydekkerianus. The sequence goes on along the minus strand of CAUYPK010066780.1, from coordinate 2,089 downwards.
CTGAACAAATTTGCTATGGTTAGTTCTAAAATGCAAATGAAAACATTCGGTTCTTAATGGTTTTAGAGCCCAATACATGGATTACATTATTCCATTGATAAATCTAGTAATTTCAACAATCTTTGAAATATATTATAGCCATTTGGTTAAGTAAATGACCCTGGACAGTTTTTTATTAATTTAATAGTTAATATACTCAATTTTATTTCTTAAGGGCTAACAATGAGGAATCATCAAACATACAATACCTTCCCAGGTTCTTAATTGCTTTTCAACAGAAATGTAATTGAAGTAACTCATCATGAGGATATTAATTTATATAAAACTATTAATAAAATGGTTTAATTTATTGTTATTTATATCCTTAAATTTAAATCTTTTCAGAGCTAAATTCACTGGCCATTCAAAAAATTAACAACCTGAGCAATTTGGCTTAGAAATTTTTTCTCAATTGACTACTTGCTGTTCATCAAAAAGAGATTATGACAGGGTATTAGATATAGATTTAAGCATGAAGGGTGAGTTTTATCATGTTAATGAAAAACAACCAACATTTTTATATAGTTATTATGCCAGTAGAGATGATGACCTCCAGTTGGAATGGTTTTACAGCATGTTTACCATGGATTCAATTTAAAATTTAATTAATCCAGGTCTTATTTCAGTCTCTAACCTACCTCTCAGGTTGCATCAACACTCCATGGTTTCAGCTAATTTATTTTTTGTCTAATTTTGTACTGAATTATTTTCAAGTTATTTTTATAATGTAGGGACACATTTTTTAATAGACAACAAAATAAAATTCAATTGAATTCTCCATATTTTTTATGGAATTATTAGGTTATCCCTTGTTTACACTAAGTTACATAAAGTACAAGTTATATCTCTGCCTTTATATTTCTGCAGTTGATAACATTTACACGTAGTTGTCATCATATTTAAATCTTCCATATTTGTTTTATAGGTGACTTTAAACATTGAAAACCAATAAGCAATGTTTGCATTATCATTACTATGTAAATATTTGCTACAGAATCAAGTAATATCCTGGGATCAACTTTTCTTCTCTTTGTGCCAAAGGTCCCAATTTCTTTGCCATGTAAAGAGATACTGAACATACTGGTAGAACCAGTACTCTTTTCTTACACTGCATTACACCCTTAAAATCCTTTCACAGTTTGTTTTTAAACCTGAACAATGTACTTCTCATGTACCCTTTTTCTTTCCTGGAAACTAGTTGGCTTTTTTCCCCCCTTTGTAAGATAAGAAACAGACACTATTTTCACCCTGTTATAAAGCCTTCCAGCTCTTCAGTTGATTTTTCTGTTGCTAGGATCCATTCCATTGCTTTTGTTGAAGACATTCTTCTTGGAGCCAACTGACTTCCTCTCTTATTTAAAAGAATTCCTCTCTCTCTCTCTTTCTCTTTCTCCCTCTCTCCTCCTCCTCTCCCTCCCCCCCCCACTTCTTCTTTCTCTTGGTTTTATTTTGGTAAAATACCATGAAGTATAAATAACAATATAATAATCTCACGTCCTCTGCACCCAGAATTAATAACTTTGTGTCACATTCGCTTTATTTTTGGACAGATTGAAACATGCTAGATAAACCTCACTTACACCCAATCCCCAGTCCATTCTTATCCTGCTCATACACACAACCACTGTCATAAATTTAGCATGTGTTGTCCAACCCAGTTCATACTTCTCACATACATGTATATGCATCAAAAATATGGAATGTTGCCTGAAGTCATGTTTTACAATCTAGATTTGATGAAGAGCTTTTTGTTTTTGTTTTTGTATTTTTTTTTTTCATCTTTCACAGTTATCCTTTATTTTCTGGTAACATCATGTAAAATCAACTCACTTAGCAAATTTTCAGTATACAAAACAATATTTTTAGCTATATTCCTCATAGAATACATTAGATCACTATATTTAAACACTGTAATTGCAAATGTGTACTCTTTGACCTATTTCTCTCCTTTTCCTTTTCCTTTTTCTGCCTGATAACTACTATGTACTGTGTTTCTATTTATTTGACTTGGTCTTTTTTTGGGATTCCACATATAAATTGAAAATATATT
>CAUYPK010066779.1:0-22241 GCA_963574355.1 Loris lydekkerianus | reverse complement strand
TTTGGTGTGGTGGTGCTAAGTGGTTCTGTCTTGTTTTCAGCTGGTCTTGTCTGACCCTAATGAAATAGTTACTCTGGGTTGAAGTCTCAGCTGTGGAGAAATACCAGCAATTAAATCAGCAGCTCCCCATAGGCAACAATTGGAAAAGGAAAATCAAACCTTCCCACAACCACACACCCAGGGCACAACTTGGATAGTCCTTGGGCGATTGGCTCAGTTCAAAATGTCCAAATCAGTTGTCTCAGTCAGCACCTGTCTCAGGAGGGAGAGTTTAAAAGGTCTCTGGCAACTGGATCACAGGGGTCTGCTGACAACTCAAATATGATTTGCTCCAGTGCTCCATGAAGTCAGGAGGACCACCCCAGCAAATAGATTAGTCTGGGAAGGTTGATGCCTCCTTTCCCATCTTGCACCTCTGTCACACCCAGTCACTGATAGCCCCACAGGGCTGTGACCCAGTTGCTGCCAATGAGCAGATACTCTAGGTATTTGTACCTGCCCGAATCACTAGGAAATCTATGTCTGCTCATCCAGGCCACTGCACTCTACCTGTATCCAGCAGGCGGGGGTGAGGCCTGACAACCTCGGGCACTTTATGGAGGCTGGGGGGGGGGGTGTTCACTCAGTTCCAGCCTCGCTCCTCATTGATATTACTGACAGAACAGAATAGAACAATTTTGCGATAATTTGTTTATGTCCCTGCTAAATTCCCCTGCAAAAGAGAAGCTGCTTTGAGTCCCCAGAGCCTGCACCTCAGGCCCTGTCTTTCCTCCTGCAGGTTTGTATTTGGTTACCTGTCAGTTCTAGCCTCCTGGCTTCCTTTGTCTATAGGCTGATGATCCCCTGATGGCTGGGTGTTTCTTAGGCTCAGTAAAGTAGTCCTCTGGGTCTGCCCCACCCTGGGACTTTTCTGGTTCTGTGCGTGCGTTTTCTAGTCTCCACACTCCATCTAGGTCGGTACTGCCTCAAGCAAACCCTTTACTCATGGGGCCTGCATTTCCGTCCCATATCTGTTCTGAGGTGGTTGCCACCTGCGAAGATGCCTGACCTCCTCTGGTTGCCCAGGGAGACAGGGGGTGTGGCTTTGGTATATCCGGGAGTGAGCCCTATTATTGGCAATAAAAGGCTGCTGATCTGCACCTCTGGGCACCACCGCTCTGGTGTGGTTCCCTCTCAGCCGACCATCCTCTCCTCACTCCCGTGCCGCAGATACAGCACTGACCAGCTCCGGTCTAGGCCCTGTCCACACCCCTCGAGAAATCACCCAAGAATCTGGACTCCTGGGGGACAGGCCTACAGATCTCAGAGTTAGAGTGGAGGAGAGTGCTGGGAGATCAGAATTGTATGTAGAGAATATATACAGTTTTATACAGTTTTATGTCTGGTAGGAGAATGCCGTGGCAGCCTAGTAGGGGAGGTAGGCCCAGTTTTTAGAGGGTCTCTCCCATGGAGTGTAGTGGGAGGACTTTTGAACTCTGCTCATTTGTTTATGGGGCACTCTGAGCCATTCTCATGGGGGAGGGAGCTCCCATCTGTTTGGTGATGGATTTTGTACCTTTTGTTTGTATCCTTGGGGTTGCAGCTCTCCTCAGTGCAGTTGATGTGCGTTCTTCAACCTTCTATCTTTGTGCAGCTCTAATCCACCAGGTTACTTGCTAAATTTTTGTCCTTTAACTCTCCTTCTGGATGGGAGCCTCTGTGAAAAGCTGGCTTCAGTTAGCCATCTTCTTATTCCTGATTTCTATGTAGTTATATTGTTAGGTTAGACAATTAGACATGAGCAGGGTGGATGGCAGATGCTGTTTTAGACTGGCTTGAGTCAGGCTGGCCAGAGTGGTCATGCTGGGTTATCACGGGAATGGAGCTCATGGAGACCCTGCATGTGCAGGACCTTGTAGGTGGCTGCCTTGAAAAAGAGGCTAATCAATGTCTCAGGGACTTTTTGACACTGAAAGATAGAGGTAGTCATACTGACTTGGGTTGTTTTGGGAACAACATGATTAGGACCCTCGGGAGTAGGCTCCCAGGAAAGAACAGATAATGTTTCAAGGGGATTCCTAAGAACTGACCAGATGTTTGCTCTACAATAGAGAGTCTCTAAGAACTGAACAATCAAAAGAAGTAGAGAAACCACAAAATAGACATATTGTCAAGGCCTTAACAGAGGGTTTTTAAAGCATGCACACAGTTGAGATAGTGTCCCTAAATGAGCTACTCTCATCATGAATAAAAATCTCACCCACCAGTGCCGTAACAGTTTACAAATACTATGGCAACCCTGGAAATTGTCTTGCAAGGATAGAAAAAGAAAGAGCTCCCAAATTCAGGAATTCTTCACCCTTTTCCAGGAAAAAACAATGAATATTCCACCAGCTTTCCCTTAACATAAAATTAGGGAGTCAGCATAAAAGGAGAAGGTTTATTAACTCAGTGTTTCCACTGAGTTTCTCCACCATTCTCAGGGGCTGACCTGTTCCTTCTTTAGAATGTGCTATGCTTTAATCTTTAATAAAACTTTGGCACTTTGCCTGCTTCCGCCTACTTGCTCTGTTCATTCATTCCATTGACTTGGTACCCATAACCATTCTTTGGTACAGGGAACCAAGAACCAGGGAACACAGGGAGCTGACATCTGGTTGCTCAACACCTGACAATATGTCTACCTTTTGTGAAAAGTGTACCACTGAAAAATAGTTGATGGAACTCAACCTGGTGAATTTATTGATCTAAAGACAATGTTGTCTCAGATGTTTACCCTGGTGTCGACCGTGCATCTCTGTGCCCTGGTCTGTGCCCTGCTAATCCATGTCTGCAGGAACATGGGGACCTAGTTTGAGTCTGCTGGAGCAGTTTACTTGAGGACTAGGAAGAAGAGCTTGTCGTCAGGGCTGAGGGTGCGAAGATGCTTTGTATCTATTTCTGTCCTTTCCAGAATAAAAAGAATGAATAAGATCATGATGACAAATCAGCCACAAAGCATCACTCCTCTTAGTGTGAGGTAGCCTCTGTGCTCGAGAGCTGTTTATGCTGAACCCTTTCCCTCTCTGTTTTCCAAGCTCTTTGTGGGGGGAGGCCAGTTAAAGCTTCAGCCAAGGCCAGTACACAGCAAATGGGAATTATGGCAAACAGGGTGAATAAAGACTTGTATCAACCTCCATGTCTTGGTGCAACTGCAAAACTCCTGGCTCAGCTCTGGTCCCCTCTGGCTTTGGTGTATATTTCTTTAATATTCCGGTCTGTGGAAGGTGTGCACTTTTGGCCGGTCAGTTCCTTTATCTTCTAAATACATCTTTCCCTGCCAATCTTTAACACCCCATTTGACAAGGCAAAGTTATAGAAGAAATGAATATAAAAATCTAGTGGTGTTGGTTACCTCTAGTCCTGCCTACCACAGAAGTGACAGAGGCATGAGGATCTGCCAAAGCCCTCCACTGCCACAGTGCAAGTTTAGCAGCAAGGGCTGGATGGAAGGAGTGAGGTCCTGGGACTAGATAGGGGGACACAGGTGCAGGGACACCAGCAAGATCAAGAGAACTTGGGGGTGGTGGAACCGATGCCACCGCCCAGCATGGTGTGGCCAGCACTGGCTCAAAAGTGATGCCTGTGATAACCACATTTCATTTCTATGAAATAACCCTTTCTCAGGACTCCTCTAAAAAATATCAGTTCAACTCTTAGACGTACTCTAAGTGACTGGACTCTTTGGAGTATTTGGAATATTTGTTCCATCTTGCATTTTTAACATTATTTTTTTGGACCCAAGAGAAGGTCATGTCATCACCTGTAAATGCTAGGCTCTCTCAACAAAGAAAGTTTTCAGAAGTTCACAGAAACTAAGCAGGAGGATTAGGATTTTTGCTAAGCTTAGAATAGGTGGTTCAGGGTGAGAGGGTGGTCAAAACTAATTAAATCTAGATTTTCTGAGGCATGTGAGACCTCAGACGGCAGCTGGACCACACAAACATTAAGTTCCAATAGCTCAAGAATCTCAGCTCTCTAAGACCACCAGGAACTTTTAGTGTGAGGTGGAGTTTCAATGGCAATTTCTACATTTTAAAATAGACACTAGGATTTAGGTTTCAAGGAACATTGGGGTCCTTTGGACATCATATTCTTAGCTTATCACTGGCTATAAACTGAGTTGAGTGGATCATTTAAACAAGCAATAGAATAAAACAGTAACTGGGGTAGCAGCACACACAGGAAGAGCAAACATAGCCGGAAGAATGTTTTGCTTCCTCTATCTATGTGTACGTGTCTCTATTTCTGGACACATGTGCATGTGCATGTGTATTATGAACACTTTTCTGGGCAAAATGCCAAATTTAAAAAAATATTTGGCTGAAGGAGATGATTAGTCTAGTGGCACTTTCAGAAAAGAAATTCCTGAGATATAGGCAGTGCCCAGGTTCTGAAAAAGGTTCTGCAAGTTTGTTCTGAAGTTGAATTTGTATGTAAGTTGGAACAGGCATATTTACCTATGACCTGCAGTAGCCTCTGTTTGTACTGACATATGACTCATCCATAGGGGGATGTTTGTAACTCAGGGAATGCCTGTATAAGAATAAATCTGAATTTTAAAATACTCATGTGGTATGTGAGCAATAACTGTTGAGTGTTGTTGGTGGCTAGTTGCATCCAGAATCCCCTGCATTGCGTGTCTGCAACACCAGGAAGTACAGACCTTATTTTGAGGTTAGTGGGGTTAAGATATTTTGGGCTACCACTGTTTTTTCTAGAAGGTCCTTCACTTTTGTCTATTTGTATTCTTTATATTATTTATGTATCATACCTCAACTAACTGGTAGATTGTATTGTGTCCAGGGCTCAGGGAAAAGTGACATCTAGATAACTCAGCAGCTTTGAAGCAAAAATTAATTACATCATAAAGATGTTCCAACTTAGGGTTAGGGGTCTGGGCTTTGTGCCTCTGTGTCAGTCACTCAGGGGCTGCATGTGGGTCTCAGATTGGGATTGGATACGGGAATGAGGGGCTGGTGAAGACGAGGGTCTGTGAAGAGGAGGGTCTGTGAAGACGAGGGTCTGTGAAGATGAAGGGCTGGTGAAGATGAGGGGCTAATGAATGGGGCAGAGTGAGTTCGTGTTTGACCAAGTGCCGCTCTCCTACGAAGAGGGATCGGGGGTATCTGTGCCTTCTTAGCTGTTGGCAGTTTCAGTTGGATAGGTCGTTGGGTAGGCAAAGGCCCTCTCTGATCTGCCTTCACACACCTTGATCAAGAAGCATCCCCCTGTCTTCCTGTTTACTTGTCTCTCCATCAGCTCTACTGCTTCTTACTGCCAGGCACCCCCACTCTCCCGAACGTTATGTAAGAGCTGTCTACTCATGTTCAGAATTAGAGTGTCTGTTGATGAAGTGTTATATTTTAATTAATACACTCCATAAGCTCATTATCTTTTTTGGCAATGAGACCTCATTGGTGACTGTTATTATGAACACTAATTTTGTTCCTGTGTGCTGTGGCAAAACAATATTTGTTCCATCTTGCATTTTTAACATTATTTTTTTGGACCCAAGAGAAGGTCATGTCATCTTTCTCTATGAAACTTCAACTTGTCACATTTTCCCTATCATTTTATCCTGAGAGGTTTCATATAATCAATCAAGGCATTAATATCCTGTGGAGTTTTAAAGCCAGAAATATTGATGTTATCTTTAAATTTTAATCCAAGTCCATCAGCGTGTCTATAGAAACTTCTTTCCAGATTGACATCAGTCCCTTAAACACTTTGATCATTTTTATGGTTACAAAACCACCTGGACTTCACCCAAGGCTGTTATTCAGCACTTGCATTTCGATTGGCCCTTAAAACAGCATAAAAGACCACTTCACACTTACTGCTAAACTAGAAATACAGAATGCCCACAGCAGTTCTACAATCTAGCGGGTTAGAAATCCTGTTAATTTAAAATGCGGCTAGTGTAACATGACTTCTTCAGGATCTTGCTGATATTCTTTCCTTTTCTATATGCATGTAAAATATCTTAAACAAAAGTTAACATACTGCACGGAAGTTTAAATCTTTGCCCTGACGTTTCGATCATTTGGCTCTATGAAGCAAACTGATAATAGTTTAACAAAAAAGCATCCAAATTTATTTACACCCTTATGGGCACAAGAGTCATACAAAATATAAAAAAGGGCCAGACACGTGGCTCACACCTGGAATCCCAGCACTCTGGGAGGCAGAGGAGGGTGGACTGATTGAGCTCAGGAGTCAATACCAGTCTGAACAAGAGTGAGACCCCCTCTCTACACAAAATAGAAAGCAAAATTAGCAGGGTATAGTAGCAGGCACCTGTAGTCCCAGCTACTCTGAAGGCTGAGGCAAGAGGATCACTGAACCCAAGAGTTTGAGGTGATGCCACGTCACTCTACCCAGGTCAACAAAGTGAACCCTATGTCAAAAACAAATAAACAAAAAAAAGCAAAACCAAACAGAAAGAAAACAACAACAACAACAAAAAAAAAAAAACTAAAAGAAGGGGCTAGAGGGTTGATTCTTAAATACCACTTTGCTGTGGAAAGGAGAGATGGGAGGTAAAGAGGTAAGTAATTTCTGGGAGTGATAAATGAGGCCAAAGAACAACAGCCTGGGACCGATTCCTCTGGGCTCTAGGGGAGGTAGCATCACAGGTTGTGGGGGTGGAGGGAGCGAACCATGTTGAGCAAAGGCTGTCTTGTCGTGCAGATGACAATATCCCAGGCAATCTAGGAGCTGCCCTCAGGAAGAATAGAAGTAGCCTGTGGTTGAGTTACTAACATGGACAAGGGAGGGTCTCAATAAGCCTAGCTGTTTATTTCAACAATGCAGATTTTTCTGCAGGTGCAAATTCCCTCCACAAAAGGCAGCTTTGCAGAGCTATTAATGTGTGTAGCCCCACTGAATAGCTACCTTGAAATATATCACAGAAGTATGTTTGTGGGTAAAATATTTTTGGTTTCCTTTAGTCTGTCATTTGAAACTTTATTTTTAGAAAGCCTCACACATTAAAGTGGGATTGGGAGCTGTGGAGAGATTTGGGTTAGAAATTGTGAGATAAGAGATTGGCAAAGGGGGGGGGGGAATAAAAACATGGATTGGAACAAGCAGCCCATTGTCTTTTTGAATTATTCTCTTAGTTCTGAGAAAATAGGTCAGCTCAGTTAAATAGTTGTGTCCCATTTCAGGAGGTGGCAATGTTGATGGGGACTAAGCCCATATATGTATGAGGTAGCCAAGCAAATATTTAATTAAAAAGTATTTCCATGGAAATAGAAGGAAAAACAGAAGTCTAGAGCAGTATTTTTGAACCTTTTTTATCTATACTTGACGCTATAGTTAAACTTCCGCAGCACATTTCAATTATGTTGATCAAAAAGAGAGTTAAAAAAAAAGAATATATTTACTGTTCTTTACACTTCTTTCAAAAATAACTTAATTAATCATCTTTAAAAATGTTTATAGCATACCTTAGATTCTCTTGTGGTGCACAGGTTGAAAATCACTGGTCTAGGGTCTTTTGTAAGATAGAATTTTTTAAGCCATCTTCACTTGGAGTGGGAAGGTAGTAATAATCTAACAGATTGTTTTGGATTGTAGTTCAAATAATGTGTGCTACTAAATTTTGTGAATACTCCATGTATCAACCAGTATGAAGACTATTTATATATAAGTTGCTATAGTGCTTTCTGCTGAAGTTTGTATTAAGTTGTCCAGCTTCAGTTTGTGACGCTCCAGGAAAAACAGTTTTAATTGCTAATATTTTCAAGTCAGAAGGTGGAAGAAAAATTGGAAATGTTAATCTGTAGATTCAGATATTTCAGGAAACTAAAAATTTAGGATTTAGGTCAGATAACAAAGATTCCCCCAAGACCTAAAAGTAGACCCAGCATGCAGTCCTGCAGTGTCACAACTAAGAATCTACCTAAAAGACAATAGGTTATTTCATCAAAAAGTCACCTGCACTCAAATGTTTATTGCAGCACAATTCACAGTAGGAAAGATAAGAAATAAATCTAAGTGGCCATAAATTCATGAGTAGATAAAGGAAATATAGTATGTGTGCATGTGTGTATATGTGTATGTACATGTTATGTAAGTACATTCTGTGGAATACTACTCAGTCATAAAAAAGAAATGAAATCATGTCCTTTTTTTGACACAGAGTTTCACTTTGTCACCTGGCTAGAATGCAATGGTGGAATCATAGCTCACAGCAACCTCAAACTCCTGGGTTCAAGCAATCCTCCCCCCTCAGACTCACCAAGTAGCTGGAACTATAGGTACCTACTATGACGTCTGGCTAATTTTTCCATTTTTAGTAGAGATGGAGTCTCACGGTTGCTCAGGCTGATCTCAACCTCCTGAGCTCGAGGGCTTCTCTTGCCTTGGCATCCCCGGGTACTGGGATTATGGATGTGAGCTACTATGCTCAGCCTGGAATAATGTCTTTTGCAGCAACTTGGGTGGAATTGGAGACCATTATCCTAAGTGAAGTATCTCAGGAATAGAAATATAAATACCGCATGTTCTCACTTATGAATGGGAACTAAAGGAAGCATATATATGATCATAAAGAGCAGTAATGGGCATGGAAACTGAGAAGGGGGAGTGAGTGAAGTGCAGGCTAAAAATGCACCTGTGAACTATGTTCACTATTTTGGTGACAGATACACTGAAAGCCCTGACTTCAGCATGACACAATTTATCCATGTAACAAAAACACCTATGCCCCTTAAATCTTCTGAAATAAAAATTAAAGAATGAATAAAATATACTTTGCTCAATTACTATAAGCTATAGGTAACTTAAAAGAAATAAATGTTTTCTTGATTCTGGAAAACAAAATGTAAAAAGAATCAGCCATGGGGCGGTGCCTGTGGCTCAAAGGAGTATGGTGCTGGCCCCATATGCCGGAGGTGGTGGGTTCACACTCAGCTCTGGTCAAAAACTGCAAAAACAAAAACAAAACAAAACAAACAAAAAAAAGAATCAGTCATGTTTAAAACAAAAAAGTCATAATATATGAGATTTTTAGGAACCCCATACAATTTTGGAACACATATTAATATACTTATATGTGTTATAACTTATTCAAATATAACTCAAAGAAGTTTAAACAACATTGCTTTCTTTATAATGGTTCTTGTATAATTTTAATACCAAAAGAAGACTAATATCTCTCTCTTGGGTTTCCAGGGATGCCCCTGGAAAGTCCAAAATTTAGTGTTAGGTCAAAAAATGTATAAATAGTTTTGGAAAGTTTATCAAAATCAAAGGTCCAAAACAATTGATTATAATATCATTAGAGTTACCAGTAAAAGTCATTCATTTAGCTGAAGTTATAATAAAGAGATTTTAAGAAGAAAAACCTTATCCTTTGATAAGGATTTTTGATAGATGGAGACTCAAGTTCCAAATAATCAAAAGACCTAATAAAGATGACATGAAGCACACAGAATTTCTCTCTCTCTCTCTCTCCTATGTATTTATTTATTTGAAGTTTACTCAAGGGGTGAACAAAAGTCTTTTTTTGCTACTTCTTATTAATACTACTCAAAAATACCATTTAAGGGAAAAAAGAAAATTCAAGGTTTTACTTTAGCTATTAAGACTCAACATTTAGAACTCTAAAAATAAATTTATTAACTTTTATCATTTTGATCACTCATAAAAGTTCCTTCATAAGATTCAGTTTTCATGATCCTTTTATGATCTCTTTATTTAGTTTTATTTGTATTATTTATTCCTTTATCCCTTAATTTTGAAACAACCTTTAAATAACCTCTAGATAAAATAAATTACTTTTCCTTTAACAAAAACCACATCCTCATGTGTCTTTCATGACCTTTCTCACCAAAAACATATTTTACTTTCTTTACTCTATATTATAGAATTGTTTCTCTTTTATATAATAGTTTTCACTATATACGTTAAAAATAATTTCAACTCTTACTAACCCTGACTTGTAGTTAGAAAGAAAAACCCTAGGAAGTAAGCATTTTTAAAGTTTCATATGCCCATTGTAGAGCCCAGGATAGAGGACAGAACTGTGGAGACAATGTCATAGTACCTGGGGACCTTACCCTGTCCAGCACGGCCAGGAGGATGGGGATGTACTGGGCTTGGCTCTGCCCTACAGACAGTGGCCCAGACACTATGGACACATGCATGTCCCCAGGCCTCACTGGGGCCGTGCATTTAGATCCTAGAAGTAAAAGGCTCAAAACCAAAGTCATAAGCTCCCAATATGATGTGTACAAGGCAAGGATCAGCAGCCAGCCCTCAGGGCTTTAGCTCACACACACATCAAGCAAGTACAAGCAAGTATCAGAAATTAAAAAAAAAAAAAAAAAAAAAAGGAAGGAAGGAAGGGAGGGAGGGAAGGAGAGAGAGAGGAGAGAGGGAGGGAGGGAGGAAGGAAGGAAAGACAGAAAGACAGACAGACAGAAAGAAAGAAAGACGGAAAGAAAGAAAGAAAAAAAGAAAGAAAGAAAGAAAGAAAATATCCCAGAAATAGCAGTTTTAGGACCTCAAAACACTTAGCAGAGGTAGTATAAATTGACCTGCAGACACAGGGAAAAGTGTCTAAATTAAATTCTGAAGACATTTCTTTTTACTACTAATTTTGAAACTAATTTTACTTACTAAAGATTATGAAATTCACTTGAACTTGAAAAGCATTTGGGCTAGTTATTTAACCTATGAGTACTCATTTATTTATAAGTTAATTCCTGCCCATGTAGACAACATACAAATGCATGTGCACCAAAAGTCAGATAGATTAGGGACTTCAGTCCAACAGAGAGCAGAGTGTTAGAGCTCAGCGGACTGTGTCCACGACCATTGGGACTGTGTGAGGAAAACAAGGAACCCCAAAATACAGAGTCAGTGTGCCTTAACTGTATTTCTTAAGGGTCTCAGCTCACTAGATGTCCTCTAGGGTCCCTTCATGTCATGTCAAAGGTGACAAAAGGGAGGAGGGGAAAAATTGTAAGGAAATGACAGAAGAAGTCTGGGGAGATATTAAGTTTTCAAAACGAAAGAACTTTTAGTTAGCAGGAACTCCAGAAGAAGAAAAGGTCTCATCAACTGAGAAGTTCCCATGGGAGAATCAGGATTTAAAAGAGAATGGAAACGAATTTCAGCTTTTAATTAAGCTGAATTGTGACCACAGACCTCTTAAAACAAATCTTTTTGAATATATAAGCAGCAAAATGCTTTGTCCCAAGCACAGCTTGGCTTTTACTGAAGCAGAGAGGAGAGGGGCCAAGGCAGCAGCGGCAGTGCCACCCCCGCCCCTGTTGCCTGGGAACACCCTCCCTGCTAGCTCAACAGGGAGCAGAGCTAGGTCTTTCTGCCCTAGTGGGGTGCTCTCACAGTCTAAATCTAATTCATAATTTTAAATCAAAGGTATTCCCCAAGCAAACAAGCACACCTGAGACTAAAGCTACATAGCCCTTTATGGCTTTAATCAAAGTCTTCAAAGAGGAGCTAAAGCTACATCCTCCCAAGGTCTGCACCACTCCCAGTGAAAGCCCAAAGTAAAGCAAGTTTCATCAGTGCTGTCCAGCCACAGTCTCTAGGATCTCAGCTTCTACCAACTGCTGACCATCTGTGCACACCAGTATGACAACTTGGGCGTGCTATAGATGGAAGATGGTAAGAGGCAGAAATCAAAAGCTGTTCATGGGGCTAGAATGGAGACTCATACAAGTAATTACAAACAATTTATACCACTAAGTGTTTTTCACCTGAGATAAAGGAGTCTATTGAAGAATTTCTTTACATTTCAAAAACATGGTAAAATTTACAACTGGAAGGCTGGAAATCAAACCTGGCCCAACAGTGATAGTGCTAAATTCTAACAATTAGCTTCAGGATGGAGCATCTTCCCCTCCCACACACACCTAAATCTCATAGAGAATGCAAAGCAGGCACCCCCTTACAAAGGATTTTAATTTTGTTTGAACTCTGATTTATGCTTTCCTTTTAAAATCTTTCCAAGGTAGTTGCTAAATCTATATTCCTTTTATATAGTTTCATAGGTACCAATAACTGTTTAAGATGAGAGCTCTTTAAAATTTTTATTTTTAAAAATATAGCTGATTTATTTTAACAGTGATCCCAATTAATATAAGAACTAATTTACGTACTTTCCCCCCTGTTAATCTAAAATTAGGGGGGGGGGAAGATGCTCTTACAACCGTCATTCAACTGAGTGCTGTAAGCATTGATCTGGGAGAACTGAAACTGCTGCCCATTGCCCAAGGGGAAGCCAATATCTAGACATCAGAGTCTATGGCAGAGAAAGAGTTTATTCTGCATAGTTTTAAGTGAGGAGATGAGAGAAATTTCTCAAACCTAACTCTCTGAGATTTGGGGAGACAAGTTTTTTAAGGTCAGATTGGTGAGCAGAGGGTTAAGCACTCAGGGTCTGCTGATTGGCTGGTTTCAGGACAGAACCGTCAGTCCTTTGCTGTGCGGGCTGCCTGGGCAAGTCAGTTATTGGAATACAGGATCTTGGTTGGAGGAGGGTTCAAGACCAGTTGAGTCAGTTCCTTGCACTCAGTGGATCTGTTATTGGAATGTAGGACCTGGAAGAGATCACCAGACTACCCCAGGCCAAAGGAGCAATCAAAAGGAAGAGTGATTATTATCCAGAAAATGAGGGGACAATGGCACATTGTTATCATTACTTTAGCTACACCTGCTCCTTTGCACAATTCTGGGGGCCTTGATCCTAGTTTCTGTTTTTCTTTAGTAGTCATGTCATGCTTGCTTCTCTCACCACCTTCCAAGACAGCGTCCCACCTATCGGCAGCTCTTCTGTGTCTCTCTCATTCTTCACCCTTCCTGGGTAGAAATTTGGCGATTTTAGTCACAATCTCCTCAGTGACTGATGAAGAATTCAATTTGTCATCAGATACCAATTCATTCAGAAATACATGGGTACTGTTTTTTTTTAAGCTATGTTTAATTTTCCTATTGTTTATTGCTAGTATGCAGGAATACAATTAATTTTTGTATATTAATATGTTTTGTGACCATGCTAAATTCACTTATTAATTTTAGAAGGATTTCTCTGGGTGGATTTCATAGCTTTCTTTCTTTTTTTTTTAGAGATAGAGTCTCACTTTGTTGCCATAGTGTTATAGCTCATACCAACCTCCAGCTCTTGGGCTTAGGCGATTCTTTTGCCACAGCCTCCAGAGTAGCTGGGACTATAGGCACCCACCACAACGCCTGGCTATTTTTTCCTTGCAGTTTGGCTGGGGCTGGGTTCAAACCTGGCACCCTCTGTATATAGGGCAGGCGCCCTCCCCACACAGCCACATGGGAACTGTTGTACACATACACACTATTCATTTCTCTTGCACTTAATTCTAAGTGATTGTTTTATTGTCTGTAAAAAATTATTTTCCTTCTACACATCTAAGTTCTTAGTTTAGATCCTTGTGACACATTAACAAGAGAAAAGCAAAGAGAAATTTATTAACGTGTATATCACATATGTATGTAGGGAATACCCAGGAAAATGAGTCAATCTCAAAGACATGGCAGAGTACTCCAGTTTACATAGCTTCTACAAATTAAAAAAAAAAAAAAAAGAGGAATGTGAAGGAGGCCAGTTAAGAGAAGGGACCAGGAAAGGGGTAAACCAGAGTAAGGTGTGTCATGCAGCCTTATGTCAGTCCCTTCTCCATTCTGTTGTAATTAGTCACTTTCTCTTCCAGAGGGAGAGACCTTACCAGTGGATTTCCTTTAGATGTAAATTTGCCTTACAAAAGGTTAACTTCTATTCTGTTTTCAGAGCTTCTCTTGTGTCTTAATAATCATTTAAAAATAATTCTTATAACAGAGACACATATGTGGGGGTGCTAGACCATACTCTGGTCTCCAATATATTTAATCTCAAAGTCATTTTGAACATTGAAGCTGTCAAAGGAACAGCAAAATCCAGTCTTTCCTTGTCATCAGTCAGGTTGATTGTGTTTAATTAGGTTTAGCCTAAAGCTGTTTCCACATGTATTTTAATTTGGCCTAAAGGCTTCTCCAAACACATTGAACTGTAACCTTGCTTGATGTGTGAACATGTTATAGTCTACTCTTGTACAGCAAATAACAGTGTCAGCTAACTGTTCAATGCAGCTTCATTGTCCAGACGTAACTGATCCAGCTGTCTCCAAGCCTCACTACAGAGTAGACTATAACTTGTTCACACATCAAGCGAGGTTACAGTTCACACATCAACTGTTCAATGCAGTTTCAAATCAGGCAAACGCCCAGACATAACTGATCCAGTTGTTTCCATACCTCACTTCATTTTCTGTAGGTCACTTTCTTCTGTCCATTTTATCTGACAATGTGGCAGCCTCAGATCTGCTGTGAACCTATCCTGGTTTTGCAGCGTGTCTGACTCACTAATCATTCTTTGCTCTGCTAACTCTATTAATTTTAATTTGTCTAAAGCTTTTCTTTTTGCAAGTGGTGTTAGAGGAGGGATTCAAAGCACTAGTTTGAGTGACCCCCAGGTGAAGTGAGTGACCCAGGTGGTACTTATCTGGCTGTCATGCAAGAACTGCAGGCCAAGTTCTTAGTGAGCTTCTGAAGTTCTACAGATTTGTGTTTTGAGCTGAGCTTGAGTAAATTTTTCATCTGGCCTGGGTTTGGAAGTCATGACAAAAACTTGACTGGGTTTAGAATTGTGTTAGATTCAACAGGATAAAATACAGTAAAATCTTAATGCTCTTCCACCAGTGTTGATTGATTGGACTCCTTCCTGGCCAAAGGAACCCCCTAAAACTGAGTTGCTAGCCATGAGAAAGGAGATCAGATATGGCTTCATCACGCCCCCTCCCTTCTTAGAGATGCCCCCTGTGACTCATTAACAGGGCTAAGGCTATGCAAGACCTACCTACAGGTCCATAATATACACAACAAACCACTTGGGTCTGGGCATATGTCCTGTGGTTTGTCTCTGATTAACAGGCTCTTACCATTCCTTTTCACTGACTCCTTGTCTATTAGACAAAGACTAACTCTTTCAGCCAATTGTGAACCAAAGAATCTTTAAACTCACTCATATAACTTTTAAGCCCCTCTTTGATATGTCGCATCTTTCTGGACAAAATAAATGTACACTTTCCCTTTATGACTTTATCTGCAACCCCTGTCTCCCTGAGATATATAAAAGCAAACTATAATCCCACCACAACGAGTCCACTTGGTTAAGGCTTCTTGGGTGTGACTCCAGGTCATGGTCCTTAAATTTGACTCAGAATAAACCTCTTTAAAATTATTTTGCAGAACATGCTTTTTTTTTCTGTTGACAATAGTTAGCTTGATTGGATCCACTTATAGGCCTCAAACGTCTAAAATGTCTAACTGGGTCACACAGAAATTGGCAATAAATGACAATTACTGAAGGGAGTGCAAACTTTGGCTTTAGGAAATTTACAAGGTGTTCATTTTCTATTCCTTTTGTTCTTCTTCTTGGACAATTAGGTAGGGAAAAATTATTGACTGAGTTGATCAAATAATTTTTAATCTGAAAGCCAAAGCCAGCATTTAACTTAAAAATAGAATTCTTACTTTCTGAAGAACTGAGTACTGGAGTTTCTAGCTGTGCACACGCTTACATGTATAAATATTAGACTCCAGAAGCAACAAACACTTACAAAAGTGGTGAAATCCTGATAAATACAACATCCAATTTAAAATTACACTGGCTGTGGCTCAGTGAGTGGGGCGCCCGCCCCATATACTGAGGGTGGCAGGTTCAAACCCAGCCCCAGCCGAACTGCAACCAAAAAATAGCCGGGCGTTGTGGCGGGTGCCTGTAGTCCCAGCTGCTCGGGAGGCTGAGGCAGAAGAATCGCAGAAGCCAAGAGCTGGAGGTTGCTGTGGGTCCTGTGACTTCACGGCACTCCACCGAGGGTGGTAAAGTGAGACTCTGTCTCTACAAAAAAAAAAAAAAAAAATTACACTGGAATGTTTCAAACAAATAATGCTGCCTTTGAAGAAGTGCATTGAGAAATGAGGGTCCAAAGTCAGGCTCACCCATGGATGCCTATTGGTATACAGAAGCTGCTCAAAAGATGTCAATACTTTTATTTCCTCTTTTTAAAGACTCTTCACAAAAGGAAAATAAAAAGCTTACACAACTAATTGGTACAAAAATTGAATCTGCTAACCTTTTAACCATTCTGCTGCAAAGGTTAAAAGAAAGCTGGATGAGATGTTTATAAAAGAAAGGCCCTCTGGTAAAGCAGCCTTGCTTCATTTTCAGAGTAATCCATGCTGAGTACGGGCACAGAGGATGGTTTCTTCGTTCTACTTGTTAATGGGTTCTGCCTTGAGCTCCATGGTCCAGTTAGAAAATGGAGACTAAATTGGAAGGTGTCTATCTGACTAAATTGGTCTTCTGATAACATCCTGTGATGAATCTCTATGATTTTATGTTACCGTGTCATTGTCATCTTTCTTAAAACTTCCTTTGTGTCTCCTCTGACACAGCCAGATTTCTTTTTGAAAAAGCTTACATTATTGCTCTGTGCTTTGAGATGTAAATTTGTAATCCTATTTTCTCCATAAGGGCATTGGCCATTGAGACAGATAAACTTTAACTTATTCCATCTATAGGGGCACAGGTTAATCCAACTGACCTTTTAACAGAGTGAGTTTTATTGGTCTCATGGCTAAAACTTTAAAATCAAAGCTATAAAATCTTAATTGATCTTCGTATTTTTATGTATACATGTGTATTTGCCTGTGTTTATATATCGCCTACATGGTTCCAAATTGACTTATAAATAAATGAGCACTCATTAATTAACTAAGTAAGAAGCCCAAAGCTTTTCAAGTTTATGTGACTTTAGTAACTTTCAGTGAAGGAAAGTAGTTTTAAAATTTTTACGAAGTGTTTTCTTTGGCAACACATATAATGAAACTGGAATGATTACAGAGAAGATTATCATGACCCATCCCCAAATTTCGAAATGCCAAATTTTTGAGGCATTCCATATTTTTTAACTAAATTAAAAGGCTTCTGTACAGCAAAGGAAATAATCAACAGAGTAAATAGACAACCCACAGAATGGGAGAAAATATTCTCAAACTATACATCCAGAATCCACAAAGTACTCTAACAAATCAGCAAGAAAAGAACCAAACAACCCCATCAAAAAGTGGTCAAAAGACATGAACAGAAGTTTTTCAAAAGAAGATAGAGAAATGACCAAAACACGTGGAAAAATGCTATCACTAATCATCAGGGAAATGCAAATGAATACCACAGTGAGATACTACCTTATCCCTGTCAGAATGGCCATTACTAAGAAGTCAAAAAGCAATAGATGTGGGCCTGAATGCAGGGAGAACAGCTATACACTGTTGGTGGGACTGCAAATCAATGGAGATCGCTCAAAGAGATAAACGTAAATCTACCATTTTACCCAGCCTTCCCATCAAAGTAATCCTACTATTGGGTAACTACCCAGAGGAAAACAAGTGATTTTATCAAAAAGACACCTGCCCTTGAATGGTTATTCCAGTGCAATTCCTAGCTGCAAAGATGTAGAATCAGTCTAAGTGCCCATCAATTCATGAGTGGATAAAGAAAATGTGGCTTATGCATATACCATGGAGTATGACTCAGCCATAAAATGGAATGAAATAATGTCTTTTTAGCAACTTGAGTGGAACTGGAGGCCATTATCCTAAGTGAAGTATCTCAGGCATAGAAAAACAAACACCACATATTCTCACTAACAAGTGAGAGCTACATATCTTTGTACACACAGGCATGAAGAGATCTAAAGGATGATAGAAACCAAGAAGGAAGAAAGGTTAAAAACTTACCTATTGGGTACAAAAAACACTTTTCTGGTAGTGGGCACACTAACAGCCCTGGCTTAAACATTGTACAAAGCCTCTATGTAACAAAGACATTTATACCTCCTTTATATTTTGAAATAAAAGAAAAAATTGTAGGTAAAACAAAATGGAAATATCTTAAGAAGTTTAGATATTTTTCTCAGAATCTACTAATCAGACAAATTTACACTATCTCTGCTGGATGTTTTAAGGTCATAAAACTGTTGTGTCTGTGACATTTTGATACTTGCTTGATTTGTCTGTGAGCATATGGCTTTGGTTTTGAGCTTTTAGAGTCTGGGGTATAGACAGGTGTCTGTGGTAAGGCCTGGGGGACACAGTACCTGGGCTACCATCTGCAAGGTAAACCCAAGCTCAATATGGCCCCATCCTTCCCAGCCTATCTCTACCTCAAAGCCATGCTGTAAGCAGAGAGAACCTCCCGAAAATTTTGTTTTGTTTTGTTTTGTTTTTAGACAGAGTGCCCTGGCATCATAGCACACAGCAACCTCAAACTCCTGGGCTTAGGTGATTCTCCTAACTTAGCCTCCCAGGTAGCTAGGACTTTGGGCGCTGGTCAATTTTTCTGTTTTTAGCAGAAATGGACTTTTGCTCTTGCTCAGGCTGGTCTCAAACTCCTGAGCTCAAGCAATCCACCTGTCTAGGCCTCCCAGAGTGTTAGCCACTTCATCATTTGAACAGGTCTATTCTCTGTCCTGGGTGCTGAATTCTGCACCTGGTACATTACAATTAAAATTGCTTACTTCCTGTTTCTGGTTTTTTGTTTGTTTGTTTGTTTTGTACTGGAAATTAGATTTAGCAAGGGTTAAAATTATATTTACATGTGTTATTAAAAGCACTAGATATAAGAGAAACAATTCTGTATGCAGAGTGAATAAGGAAAGTAAGGTATATTTTAGGTGAAGAAGGTTGTATTAATAAAAAAGACATGATGTGATTTTTGTTTAAGAAAAATTAATTTTGTTGGAAGTTATTAAAAGTTGTTTCATAGTATTTAAAAATATTATAGATAAAACTAAAAAGAAATAAAAAGTTAGGGAAAGGCTCAACACTTGTAGCAGAGTGGTTACAACGCCAGCCACATATACTGAAGCTGGCAGGTTCGAACCCAGCCTGGGCCAGCTAAACAACAATGACAACTGCAACAAAAAAATAGCCAGGCGTTGTGGCAGGCGCCTGTAGTCCCAGTTACTTGGGAGACTGAGGCAAGAGAATCTTTTAGCCCAAGAATTTGAGGTTGCTGTGAGCTGTGACGTCACAACACTCTACCAAGGGCTACAGCTTAAGACTGCTGTCTCAAAAAAAAAAAAAAAACAAAAAAACAAAGAAAAGAAAAAGTTGGGGAAAGAAAGTAGAGAGAAAAAGATTTTTGTAAAAAGTTGTAAAAAATGCTTGTCAGAATTTTATCTCGTGTGGTCTAAAACTGAGATTTGATAGACTCGTTGATAAGATTTTGTTAAAATTAGATTTAGTATTAATAATACACTAATACAAAGCAAAATTAGTTTTTTTAACAAGATTTTCATACAGTATTAGTAACATTATGTTAAATATTAACATTATAATAAAATATAATATATCATTTAATAATAAGAGATAATAGTTTGTTTACCTTTTGATTTAACTACAAAAAAACCCAATCAATTTTATCATTTGAATTTTTAACTATGGCCATTTTAAGCCCATTGTCCATGGTTAATTGCCTTATTCTGATGCTGCTTCTAAAAGATCATTGCAAGCAATTATAATCCTAAAGTGTTGTGTCTTCAATAAGTTTCCTGAAAAGGATGGAAAGGTCTCTGACAAGCACTCCTGAATACAAATATCTGATAACTTTAGGATCATTTGAGCTGGGCAAGAATTCCCAAAACTCTAATGAAGAGACTGATTGGTATATAAAACTGTTAATTTATGTAGGGCAAAAATTAATTAAAATGTCAAGGAAATACTTTGACAAGTTTTCGTGAAATTGTCAACTGAAACTGTTAAGATATGCAATTTGAATGAACTCTGTTATACAAGTCATATGAACCTGTGATAACCTATTTAGTAAACAGTGCTGTGTACTTGGATTCGAGAAACACAGTTGGTATTCAAGAGGGTATAAATTTAATCTTCAGCTAGGTCTCATGGAGAGTCTGGATGGCCAGCTCCCTCCATCCTGAGTCTGTGAAGTGTCCATTATTAAAATTGCTGCACTCTATGACCCATCATGGAGATGATAAAATGATCCAAATTGTGAAAAACTACTGATGTATTGACTGCTCTAAATTGCTAAAAGGGTTTATGATCTATTTCTGGTTTGTCAAACCCATAACTCTGGAACAACAATCAATGCTTCAGCTTCCGTCTCTGTTACCTCATGGACCATTTGAACAGTGGCTATTCTACTGCCATTTTCAGTGCATATTTTCCAGTTATTGAGAAGCTTTATCATGCAGGAAGTCCAATGCTATAGTGTGGCTAAAAGGTTATTAGGAAATGAGTTTCTCTTGTGGGCATTTCTAGAGAAGTCTCCAGTGAAACAGGTACTTGTTTCATTGGATAAGTTGTAAAATAATTAAATAAAGTATTATTGTTACAGCAAGAAACGTAAGTGGACCCCTTGTGAAACAATCGCTGGAAGGCCTATGCCTCATATTAAAACCTCATGTGTCTTATGCTCCTAAATGCTGATATGAGTAAGGACTACAGAACTTAATGCATTTTGCCAAAGTGTATTTTCACCAGGTAAAGGACGCTTTATATAATTCACCCACTGAAAACAATCAAACCCTATGAGAGCTTCAATATTGCATTTTCTGGGAACAATATTAGAGAAAGCTTTCCTTGACATCCACACTGCAGCAAAGCTTCAGGACCTCAAACCTTGGGTCTGTAGTTGCACAATTTAAAAAGGCCCCTCCAGACTCTATAACTGTACACCCCTTGGAGATGTTAAGGTAAAACTAACAAGGACATTTTTCTCCACAAGCAGACAGCATTCTAAATGTGGATACCTTTCCTAAGATCTTGGATCAAGACTGCTTTTTTATAAGAAACTTCTCTCTCTCCATTTTTCCTTGCTATGACTCTGTGACCAATAGAACTGGAAAAAAGGCCTCGTGTACACCCAAAGGCATACTTCTTTTTTTTTTTTTATTAAATCATAGCTGCGTACATTGATATGATCATGGGGCATCATGCACTACCTTTACAGACCGTTTGACACATTTTCATCACAATGGTTAACATAGCCTTCCTGGCATTTTCCCAGTTACCGTGCCAAGACATTTACATTCCACATTGACTAAGTTTCGCATACAGCCAACTGTGTACATTTTGATGTATGGCAGATAAAGGGCCAGAGTGGGCTAGAGATGTTAATGTCATCTTTGTTGCTCCATAATTAGTCATGAATATGTCCACTCCTCTTCACCTGCCTCATAGGCCAAAAACAATGTTCACCCTTCTGGAGGGGCATCATTTATTAGATCCATTTTTCTGTGACTTGTAGAAATTATAAATGAGGCAATAATTAGAAATTTATCCTTCATTATAGGCTCTGTGGACAATTAAACTGTAAAAGCTATGGCTGTACAACAGAGTTCTTTAAATTCTCTTGCTAAAGTCATACTAGATAATACTGTTTCCCTGAAAATAAAACATTGTCCGAAAATAAGACCTACTTACAGGTTTCCTTCTAGGTGAAATATAAGGCCTTATATTTCACCCCCAGGCTCTGTCTTGGAATGAAAATTAATTTACCTTAAACTGATTGCTAGGGCCACGCAACTGGCATCTAGCAACCAGTGACATTATATGGAGTCCTGACATCACTGCTGTGTGGAGGCGGACCAGAGGTCAGAATGAGCGGTGAGTGCTGGGCGGGAGAGAGGAGGAGATTTTCGCAGATGTGTGTAAAAGAACAGGAGGATCAGAGCGGATGGGTCACAGCGAAGGTGGTGAGTGCTGGTCTGTCTCTGGTGACACTGCCTGATGCTCGCGGCCACCCTCATGATGACTGAAGGTTCTTAGTCAGTAGCAGACCCTGCTTCAGCCCAGGTCCAGGCCCCAGCCAGCCCAGTGACAGTCCCCAGGAAGGCCCCAGGGGGGAAATGTCTGATAAAGGGGTTGGGGGATGTCTGGTGAAGGTGTTCAGTGGCACAGGGGTGGGGGGAGGGGGATGACTTAAAAAGACACAGGTGGATCAGAGGGGACAATCAAAATGACACAGGAGGATCAGAGGGGACAATCAAAATGACACAGGAGGATCAAAAGGGGTTACTAAAATGGTAATCCCCCCTCTGATTCTCCTGTGTCATTTTGATTCCCCCTTATGATCCCCCCTGTGTCATTTT
>CAUYPK010066777.1:0-29468 GCA_963574355.1 Loris lydekkerianus | reverse complement strand
ATTAATTAAGCAAATATAAGAAGAATAAGTAATTATTATCCTGGGAGGAAACAGATAAGAAATTGGTGGCCAGAAAAAGTCACCACTCCTAATATCTTTCAGTACGCACTGTTGATTGCCTGTGTGAGAGTGTGTGGGTGTGAGGGTGTGGGTGTGTGGTGTGTTGGTGTGAGGGTGTGTGGTGTGTGGGTTTGTGGTGTGTTGGAGTGAGGGTGTGAGGGTGTGAGGGTGTGTGGGTGTGATGGTGTGTGGGTGTATGGTGTGTTGGTGTGAGGGTGTGTGGGTGTGTGGTGTGTGGGAGTGAGAGTGTGAGGCTATGAGGGTGTGAGGCTGTGAGGGTGTGCAGGTGTGTGGGTGTGAGGGTGTGTGGTGTGTGGGTGTGTGGTGTGTGGGAGTCAGGGTGTGAGGGTGTGTGGGTGTATGGTGTGTTGATGTGAGGGTGTGTGGTGTGTGGGAGTGAGGGTGTGAGGGTGTGTGGGTGTGTGGTGTGTGGATGTGTGGTGTGTGGACCATTTTAAGGAACTTCCAGGGCAGCAGAAGGAATGTCTTCTATTCATCACGGCTCCCCCAGGATGGTGAAAACCAGACGCTATCCATCAGGTACGTGGAGCGAGACGGATCCGCACTAGAAGAAAGGAAGGGGGTGTGCAGCCCCACGGAGTGTCGCGCTGAGGAAACACCGCTGTCCAGTGCTGTTCAGCCGCCCGCCAGCAAGTCATTTCATTGCTCTGGGCCTCAGTTTCTTCATTTCTAAAATGAAGCCTGTACCCCATGGAGTCTAGATGCTTGGGTATTTTCTCAAGAGGTGTGGAGATATACTTTAGGTACTATTTATTCTGGAATAAATCACTAATGTCTTACAAAAGCTGACGGCCAAGAGGAAATGTTGACACAGCAATGGCAATTCTGCAGAAGTGTGAGTGGAAGGGGCCACGTCTGCCCCGAGGGGAGGTGCTGTGCACAGACTGCACAAGAAGGTTGCCTTGTGCAGACTTGTCCTCCATCATGCCTCACCTCCACCACGAAGAGCAAAAGTGACTCCCACTTTTCACACAGAACGTCCCTACACTTGTCTCTACTTGGTAACATGAACAGCGCCCCAGCCTCGCCTCTCACAGTCACGGTCGTCCCTGAGGCTTTCCTGCTGGGTCCTCCACAGAGCCCAGAGCAGAGCTATTCCCTGCAGCTGGGGGTCGGGTGGGGGGAGGCAGGGCTGGGCAACGGACAGAAGGTCCCTACCAGTCTCAGGCCTCAAAACTGGGTGAAAGTTCCGAAGCGGCAGGAAAATGGGGCTTTTATCGATAGATTCTAAGGGAGGTCATGCATTCGCCCCAATACGGGTATTTTACTGATGTGTGCAGAATTTCAAAACCAAGACAAAAACCCCACACAAAAGATGAAGGGACAAGAACGACACCTACCCGGAGGACTACACTGCAGAAGCCACTAACCCTGTGCTTCAGGCGCTGGCCAGCTGGTGGCAGAGACACGTCCCTCTTTCTGCTCCCTGCTATTTCTCACTGAAGAATTGTATGGAAGTATGTTACACACAAACGGAGACGGATAACAGGTAGGAATTCTTTACTTCTACAAAGTCATCCAGCCCCACATGTACTTTTGAAACTAGTATGCTTGACTGAAGGGCCCTTTGCTCTGTTACTGAGATGATCTTGCAGACCCACTAACAAGCTTTGTTTCACGTGCACTACACTGAGAGCTTATTTTTCACAAATCTATAGTAAATTGCACGAATGGACATAAAGGAGACAGAAAAAAATCCTAAGAAAGCGCCCACAGTGCCGTCTAGGAAGACCTCCTCTGCATTCCTCTTATTTGTATGCATTTTTATACTCTGCTGTCCAGTGAGTCTCATCCCAGCTTGCAAATCTGCAGACTAGGAATGCTTTTGGGAAGCCTGCCTTGCGCTCCCTGAAGTCAGATGGCGAATTGGGAGGGTATGCAGATCTCACTGGAGCAAGAATGACCCAAGCAAAACCCAAGGAACGCCTCTCAGCATGCTGCCTGTGCTGGCTGCCCAGGAGAAACATGTCCTGTCTGCCAACCACTGAGGCAAGGGGTCGCCCAGTATCCTCCCCAGGGGAAGGTTTCCCCACTAAAATTGCTCTTTGTGAGTTTCACAAAAGACCATGTTTTGGATATGAAAATCCTTTACAAGGAGTATGGGATTTTCTATCTCTGTATTAGATGCTCTTAATCATCTTATCTTTTAAAAAGAATCCTTTCTCCCACAAAAATGGCATAGTATGCACTAGTCGTTGCATTATCAGTCATAAAGACACGGTGCTGGGAGGGTCATAAGAACTTAGTGGGGCAACTTGAAGATTCTGAGGTTAAAGCATTAAAAAAGCCTTGAATTGTCTTCCTTCGCTGCACTGATCAGAAAAAAATGGCTAAGTTATTTATAATAAGCTAACCTCCACATATATCTTTTAATTAGTATTCAGATGAATCCAGGCACATTACCCTGTCATTGTTTGATTCATACTAAAGCACCCTGTAAACAATCTGGACCAGCAATGTCCAATGACTTTCTGCAATGATAAAAACAGTCTGCTTTTTACTGTCCAGCGTTCTAGCCTGAGGCGGTTTTGAGCTCTCAAAATGTGACAAATATTACCGATGACCTGAACATTTAATTTTAGAGTGACGTAATAGACACTGGAGACTCAGAAGCAAGAGGGGAGGAAGAGGGTGCAGGATGGAAATTACCTGTTGGGTACCACGCACACTATTAGAACAATGTGTATATTAAAAGCCCAGACTTGGCCACTGTGCAATTCATCCATGTAACAAGAAACCACTTTACCCTCTAAACCTATTTAAATAGAAAAATAAATTAAAAAAAAATAAATAAATTCACTATAAAAATTACTTTTTACATTAAAATAGCCACGAGTAGCTGATGGCTATAGTGTTGGATAGTGCAGGTCTGCTGACTCGTTCCTCAAAATGTACCACTTGTAGGAAGCATCAACTTCACCGGAAACATCTTAGAATTGCAACTTACAGGGCAACGAATTAGAATCTCTATGTTCATAACAGCCTCTGGCAATTTTATACGCACATTGACGTTGGAGAAGCACTGATCTGGAAGGGAAATTCTTAGTGCTGTCTACACTGGTAACATTCAGGTGCCTTTGAAGGTACCAGAAACACTTCCAAGAGGCTATTTGAAAAATATTTTCAAAATGAGATTAAAACCCATTGCCTTTTTTAGAGCTTTGGCATTTGCATTGATAGAACAGAGACAATGGAGGATAAAACATTTGGTGCCTTAGTACGAATCAAGTCACTGTCACCAGGCGGCGCCTGTGGCTCAAACGGCTAAAGCGCCAGCCACATACACCTGAGCTGGAGGGTTCGAATCCAGCCTGGGCCCACCAAACAACAACGACGGCTGCAACCAAAATATAGCCGGGTGTTGTGGCGGGTGCCTGTAGTCCAGTTACTTGGGAGGCGGAGGCAGGAGACTCACTTGAGCCCAGGAGTTTGAGGTTGCTGTGAGCTGTGATGCCGCAGCACTCTACCCAGGGTGACGGCTTGAGGCTGTCTCAAAAAAAAAAAAAAAAAAAAAAGTTACTGGCATCAAAGTGTAGAAATAGTCATTACTTTTTTTCACTGCCATATCCCCATAGATCAAGAAGAAAAGACTAATTACACTTAGGAATGTTCTTGATGATGCAGTGAAAATGTACTGATTTTCTAAAGTCTTGATCATAGAATACATCTGTCTCTTAATATTCTGTGGGGAAAATAATTAATGTGTATAAAGCACTACTGTTCCAAATGGAAGTGTAATGGTTGACTTAAGATAAAGCAATTGTGAAATTCTTTGATTTTTCAAACTAAACCAGCTTCTTTTTTAAGGAGCAACATTTACTTGAAGGAACCATGAATGAACAAACTGTGAGGACTCATAGTTGGGGCATCGGACAAACATTTTACTGAAAATGAATGAAGCAAGTCAATCGCTCAAGGAAAATATTAACTGAATCTATTTCCAATGATAAGGACACTGGAGCTTTCAAGCAGAAATTAAGGTTTGTGAAAACTAGTATTTGCCACTAGGATTTTTTTTTCTGCAGAGTCTGGCTCTGGTGCCCTGGCTAGAGTACAATGGTGTCAGCCTGGCTCACTGCAACCTCACACTCTTGGTCTTATGTGACCCTTCTGCCTCAGCCTCCTGAGTAGCTAGGACTACAGGAACTTGCCACTATGCCTGCTAGTTTTTCTATTCTTGGTAGAGACAGGATCTTGCCTTTGCTCAGACTGGTCTTAAACTCCTGACCTTGAAGGATCCTCCTGCCTCAGCCTCCCAGAGTGCTGAGATTATAGCTGTGAGCCATCTTGCCCAGCCACTAGGATTAAGACATCTTCCTACCACTAAAAGACTTTGCTAAGAGCTTGGTAGATTTATTATTGAAATACCTATATAACCCAGGAAAACAACATGTTTTAAATGACTAATGTATAAACAAAAGAACCATTCTAAAAGATAGAATGATAAATTTTAATATAACTGAGTATGTGTGTATTGATATGGTTCCAGATTTTCACATTGCATATAACCTGTAAGAAACTATCATTTGTCAGGTTTGAATGTGGTATCATAAAAATACAATTACATGAAAATCCAATTAAAATACTCTTTCCCCATCACATTTCTCTGTGTGAGCCCAAATTGTCTTTGTGTAGTTCAACCTAAACAACACATCAGAATACAGGGGTAGCTGTCTTCAAACAAGCTGGACATTAAGGAAAAGTGCAAAAAACCCTACTATTCTTTTACTATATTTGTTTTGGAAATAATAGTTACTTTTCATTAAATACATTACATATGTTAACACAGAAGGCATTTATTATTGCTATTTTTAAAGGAAATAGTATTTTCTAAAATATTCCCGGTGTAAATTTTTAGCATGGAAAATACCTATAGATATTTGCAAAATAAACGAACGCTCATTGGGGCCCTCAATAACTTTTGAGAGTGTGGGGGCCTGAGACCAAAGGGCTGGGTGCTGCTACCCTACAGGGTGTCTTAAGAAGCCTGATGGAGACCAAGGCTAAGAGCCATGACTCTCTCCACCCAACTGGGCAGCTCCTAACAATTCAGAGGAACAGACAAGACTTGGCATCCTCAACAACAGAAAATATGGAGTATAGCAGGGGTAGCTCTGGGACAGGGAGTAAGGAGAGAGCAGGAACTAGAAGCACCTGTGGAGCCAAGACGTGGTGAAAGAAGGCAGGAGTTTGCTTGTTACCTCTCTGTATCCTCCAGATTGTGAGAGGATTCTTCCAAAACTCAAAACCTGCTGGCATGAGTGGGTTTCTTGTGACACCTGGTGATGGAGAGTGACGCAAACAGAAGCATGTTGGTGCAGGTGGTGGTAGGAGCAGCGTCTACCGACACCTGAGGGGTCTGTGAAGACCCGTTTCTAAAGATCACTGGAAACACATGTAATGTTGCGTGGTCACCAACGGAACCCCCCCACACACAGCTACTCATATCTTCCATCATATACATGTATTTTCAAACTTGCCTTTAGCTATTTAGGAGCTAAATTCATCCACAGTGACTTTCTGTGGTTCAATTTTTGGCTGTCCGTAAAATTGTGTGTTGAGAGCTGGCTGACCACAGCACAACCAGGAGCCTGGCTGGGCAGTCCCTTCTCCACTCTACAAGCAGTGAGGGGCAGTTACCCTTTAAAAATTAGGGACACACAGCTCCTCCTCTCTCTTATCAGCTATGACCCATCACATGCTGTGTGGTCCCTGCACCCAGTCAGGCTAATTAAGGATCACTATTAGGTGAGCATATCATTGGGAAATGGGTGTCTGCGGGTCCATGACCTCACATCTCTCCGAATGTCTTAGTGCAGATCACAGTCCCGAGGTTTTGTCATTCTCAGACTCTAACAACTCCTGGCCCTGCTCACTTGCCCCTCCTCCCAACCTTGCTTTTGAAATTTTTTTTGGATGAAGCAGCAAAAACATGGGCAGGCTTCAAAAAGCCTAAAAGGCCACTGGGAGGTGCAGGTGGCAGCTGATGCTGAGAAAGAGCAACAGCAACGAGGGCCTGAGAGGCCTTGAAGAGGAAGCTTAGTTAATTTCCAAGAAATTTAGGAAAGTGCTTGCATGGTATCTTCTAAACCTGTAATTCCATAGGAAGGAAGAGTTATAGCTCTTATTTCAGTTATCTGTTTACTTCCCAGAGTAGCATGTTTGCCAAATTATCTAGCATAAAAAGTGACAAGTTTCACGCTTTCTACAGTGGCATTGAAAACAAACCTATAAACAAAACATTAAAAAACATACTAAAAAAAGCTATTATGGCCTTCAAATTTAAGCAATAAAAAAAAAAATCCTGAACACTGAGCATATAATGTAACTTGTCACAGTCTGTGACTAATTACCACAGAACAATTCCACCAGTCCCTGTATATTATGCTGGTTCCTTCTAAGTCTTGTCAGAAAATAGACAGCTAGATAGGTAAAGATAGGTAGATAGAGATGATAGATAGATAATGATAGAGATAGGTAGAGATAGACAGATAGATATGAGAGATATAGATAAATGTAGATATATAGATGATTGACAGACAATAGATTGATAGATATAGGTAGATAGAGATATATAGATGATTGACAGATAGGTGATAGATAGATGTAAATATAGACAGATGACAGGCTGATGGAGAAGCCAAAGAGACCCTTCAGTGCACTGTACAGATGTAGCTCAATATCCTCAGAGGGCACCAAGTGCCTGGCAGGAAGAAAAAGTACTCCACGTTGACCACTGTGCTCTCGTCACCTCCCACCTTTCTGATCCTAACTGCTCATCAGCCCTGACAAACACACACCAGTTCCCATAAGGATTCCTGAGGAAACACCTGAATTGACTGCTGTGCCACAGAGACCCAGAGCATAGGAGACAACAGCCTCTACCCACACAGTGATGCTGTGTCAGAGGCCAGAACAATCTGGGAAGGTGAACCTCCAGGCAACCAGGAGGTATAACTGGAAAATCTATTTTTTCAAATATAATTCAATTATTTTGGTCAATGGTGAGGGTGGTTTATTAAATTACAGCACACTATCCAATCTTATAGTATAAAGCTATGGAAAAGATTAATTAGGTCTTTATGATTCTACAACTGGAGGGTTGTCATGATATAATAAATATATTAAATGAAAAACAACTTGTGAAGTGATATGTGAGGCAAATTCCCCTTTAAAACAAGGAAACAGCTCTCTATGTGTGTATTGCATTACCAGTGTTTGCTCTAGGAAAAAGGCATAAAAAAAGTTCACACCAATTTACTGACATTAGTTACCCTCATCAAGGGTAAAACTGGAGGTGAGATCAGTTGTACACATATCATTTAATTCCTGTATACTTATTAGTTGTTAAGTTGTAAAGACTTTGACCTTCTGTTTATTCAACTGTGTCCTCTTCTACACAAAAGCATCCTTGTTTGCTTGCCCACACACAGCAGGCATTAAGAAAATGCAAGTGAAGAGACTCTGTATCACTCTGACCCTTCTAAGGGAAAGAGAAAAGAAAAGTTTGTAAGGAGAGAAGCAACAACATTCTATCTCATACTCTGAGTCAGAGAAGGAAAGTGGTAATCAGAATGTCCAGGTTTCTCCCCCCCAAAAGTTGATTGTTGCATCAATGTTCCAAAAGCAATTAGCAAATTCGAGCTATTGACTGAGGTCCTTCTGACTTTGGAGCAGCCACTTCCAGCCGTAAACAGCAAGAGAAGAGTGGGAAGTTACTGCTGTCCTTTCTGCTGCCATCCTCTCCAGCCTCATTTCAACACAGAGACCCACCGGTGCTCCACCTTGCAACAAACGAACGCCTCTGCAGCTCCGGAAACATGCCCTGAATGGTCCCCATACTGGATTTTCATGCATGAGTTCCCAGTGTTTGAAATTCTCCTCTTCCCACTTTCCCACATCATTTATTCCTCATTCAGGCCTCAGAAGAGAGAATCACCTTCTCTGGAAAAACCTCCCAGTCAGAGTATAAAGCATGAGGTTCTGCTCCAGTTTCTCCAAACCCTGACCTTTTAGTAGCAAGTTGTATTTACCATAAACGCCATTGTAATTTTGGTTAGTTGCCCATTGACCAAACTTGAGCTCCCTGAAGGCAAGAACCAAGTCTGTAATGTTCTTTGTTACAGCCCCAGCATTTGGTAAAGACAGAGCACACTGTGATAATAACAATATTTATTGAGTACTTACCTTGTGTCAGCCTCTGGGCGAAAGTCTCCATATACAGTATTATACTTAACCAGCTGGTGACTCCTAACCCTACAAAGTCTGTCTCCGTGTACACATATGTGCCTATGCCATGTGCCATGTATATAATGCCGTCTCCTGCTGCTCTGCTCTCTCTTCTTTCTCTGAAATATACTATGCTCTTAACCCATGAAAACACAGTGCTTTTCATGATATAGTTCCTCATGCCAACATAGCAAATTTTAAAGTCATATGAAAACATAACCCCATGAGACATACATGGGTCAAAGAAAAACAGTCTTAAACACAAGTTGTAGAAAATTGAGCAATTTACCTGCACTGTAAGGAAGATTATTTTCAGGAAGGACATTTTTAACATATATATCATAGGTCGCATATTTGGGAGAACATCTACTTTGCCTATCTGAAAGGACAGATCTTGGTTTGGGGGCAGTGCAGCTCTGCGTGAGGACTTGGAGGTATCAGTGCTTATCTATGTATGTTCTAACAATATACGAAAGCAAGAAAGCAAATAAGAAAGTAACTATATTCATTCACAGGTTGGTTGTATTGATTCCAGTTACCTAAAACACAAACAGTAGAAACTCCTTTTGCAATTGTCCTCATCTATAGGACATAAACCACAGAAGGTTTTAGAGTGTATTGAAAAGACTAAACCACACACCAGTGAGATTAGCTGAATGTGCAACTGACTTCCCAGGTAGGGGTGATGGATAGTTCTTCACCTGAACACTCAAACCCCAGGATTCCCTTGATGTCAGACCACCAGAAATGCCAAGAGCCACATGGGCACACGTGAGAAAACTGTGTGTGTTGTTGCCCAACTTGGCAAGAATGGCAGCCAAGCCCTGCAGATAGAGGCGCTTGACTTCCCTCTCGGGTAGTCAATGCTAGTGAGCCAACGAAGTAGTTGAGGAGGGAAGAGAGACAATTGCAAACACGTGGCCCAATTTCTTCCTTGGATAGCTCTGAAGAAGGAGAACTTCAAAATGCCAGTCTGGACGGTTTTGGGTTGAAAGAAGTAGAACCAGAAGGGTGGAAAATGAAACTGGGAAAGATGATGACAAAAGAATGTATGTAGAATAGCTAAGGTCAACCTGGTTTAAGGTAGGGAGGGTGAATTTCATACCTCCACCCTGCCATCTAGTGGTAAGAGGTCTTGGTCCTGTCACTCAACTCCTGCTCTGCACGGAGGTCTGGACAGATTAAGGGGTTTGCACGTGTTCTCACAGCTCTGGAAGGAGAGAGC
The DNA here is from genome assembly GCA_963574355.1 of Loris lydekkerianus. Classification (NCBI taxonomy): domain Eukaryota; kingdom Metazoa; phylum Chordata; class Mammalia; order Primates; family Lorisidae; genus Loris; species Loris lydekkerianus. Next base: position 19,933 of record CAUYPK010066777.1, on the reverse strand, counting down.
TAGTACACATTCCACATTCTATACTCCAAATTCCACATTACATATGGTGGTGTGAACAGGGTGTATCAAGAAACCCAGGGTGATGACTGACTCTCCCACTCATCTGAGGACAGATGAAAGTCCTTCACGTGGCAACAAAAGAAGGCACTCCCAATAGTCTTTATACACATAACAACCTTGCCAGGAATTTAAATAATAATAATAAATAAAAATTTAAAAAAGTGAAACAACATCCAAAAAAGCCATGCAAATGGACATAAAAATACTTTAAAGATCGAGAGACATCCTGAAGTAAGAAAAATATAAAGTTTAGGATCTACAAATGACCTTAGATCTGTGGTCCCCAACCCCTAGCTGTGGGCCAGTACTAATCTGTGGCCTGTTAGGAACTGGGCTGCACAGCAGGAGCTGAGCCACTGGCCAGGAGCAAAGCTTCACCAGTATTTACAGCAGCCACTCGCCAATGCTGGAATCATGCTTGAGCTCCACCTCCTGTCAGATCAGTATCAGCATTAGATTCTCACCAGAACCCTACTGTAAACTGGGCATGCGAGGGGCCTAGGCTGGTGTGTCTCATGAGAAGCTAATGCTTGATGATCTGAGGTGGAACTGAAGGGTGATGCCAGCTATAAGGAGTGGCTGCAAATACAGATTATCATTGGCAGAGAGGTTTGATTGCACAAAGGCTATAATAAATCAATTGCTTGCAGACTCATCTCAAAACCCTATCAGTGTAATCCCAGCACTCTGGGAGGTGGAGGCAGGTGGATTGCCTGAGTTTATGAGTTCAAGACCAGCTGAACAAGAGCAAGAGACCATCTCTAAAACTAGTGGGGTATTGTGGTGGGTGCCTATAGTCCCAGCTACTTGGGAGGCTGAGGCAAGAGGATCTCTTGAGCCCCAGAGTTTGAGGTTGCTGTGAGCTATTAACCTATTAGACACCACGGCACTCTACCAAGGGTGACAAAGTGAGACTCTGTCTCCAAAAAAAAAAAAAAAAAAGAACCCTATCAGTGAATGGCAAGTGACAACCGGCATCTGCCCTATGGGATGTTGTATACTTATTTCCTTATATATTACAATGTAACAATAATAGTAATAAAGTGCATAATATATGTAATGTGCTTGCATCATCACAAAACCATTACCTGCTCCCTAGCCCATGGTAAAATTGTCTTCCATGAAAACACTCCCTGGTGAAAAAGGTTGGGGACCCCTGCCTTAGACAACTGCTAACTCAACCACCTTTGCATTATAGTTGAAGAAAATAAAGAAACTTGAGTTGCTTATTCTAGTTCCAAAAATGAGTTATTGTGAGAACCAAAGTCTATTTCCTCTGCTCACTTTTGTTTGTGATTCTTGAGAATAAAAAGTTGATTATTTTCAGGGGAGGGATAAGGGAGAAAGGGAGAATAAGAGAGTAATGTCAGGGAGGATGAACTAAAACTGATATTCTCAGCCTGTAACTCTGTGCTGCGTTCATTACAAAAATGACAGCATCATAATCAGAGCGAACTTTAACACTCTGGAAAAGAGAAAATTTTAATTTTAAGATGTAAAAATCAAGCTGTACCCAAGTCTCCTTCTTTTTAATTCTTACACTTGGTAGTGTGGACAACAATGATTTTTACAATTTAATTACAATGGGAGGAACCTAGAAATAATCTACTCACCTGACAGTAAGGAATTAGCTATATAATTACAATTTATCTCTTTAAAGAAAACATGTATAATCATTTAAATCATGCTGTATAAAATATTAGAGATAAAAAATTTTTTTCCAATACAGCATTAATGAAAAATGGAGTATAAAAATACACTACATTGAGTCTGATTCCAAATTTGTATTTTAAAAGTAAATATGTAGTGTCTTCAATGTTGGGCTTAAGATACATAAATGAACAAATAAAACTAGATATGAAGAGCATCAGCCAAATTATTGAGTTTTTACCTCTGAGAAGAGATACAAGTATTTTTAATTTTCTTCTTTACATTAGTCTATATTCCCAGATTTTTCTAAAATGCACATTTGTAAATTCTACTTGTAATCTGACAAGTAAAGTTTACACTACTACATTATATCCAGTGTTGTCAAGAATATGTAGAAATCATGGCACTTATGTTCTGTTAAGAACATGTAGTACTTTTAAAATTACATTTTAGAAGTACAATTTCCAAGCAGGACCCAAAATTTAGCAATCACTCTTCTGGGACATTATCTTAAAAAGATTAGAGAGAGATATGAGAGAACACAAAACATCTGGATCCTAGAAAATAATAAAATGTGTACACCACAGATTTCAGGCAGCCTCAGCAGAATCTAGCCAGTAACTCATAATCAAACATACTAATATTTCTGTAGCAAATATGTGAAGTGTAAAAGCACATAGAATAAATAAAGACTATTAATACTCTCAATCTAATTCTAGTCAGCTTTTGAAAAAAGTAATTTGCACTAAATATTTTAAATATGTCTGGTATACTTAATTTTTTTGGATTTCTGAATTATAGACAAGAGAATGTAGAGCTCTACATGTGTGAATGTTCATCACAGCCTTGTTTGTTATGCCACTAAAGGTATATTGAGCTATTGTCAAGTAAGTTCCCAAACTCATCCTAGAAAAAGTTCTTTGAAGGGTAGGCTAGGCACTGACATCAGTGCATAGCTTTCCAAGGGGGTACTTCAAAGGTGACCATAGTGATATTCAGCAAGGAGGTATGTAGCACTTTTTTTTAGGATGAGTATGTGAACTTAATTGTGACAACTTTGTGCAATGACAGTTCTGATGGCCATGCCAGACAAAAAGTTCCAAAATTGCTCCAAAGGGTAGACTAGGCATTGGAGTCAGTGATAGCTTCCCAAGGAGAGCACCTCAAAGGTGGCACTAGTGATAGTTGACAACAAGATATGTATATGTATTTTATATAGAATTCATTTCTAGGAAGAGTTCATAAACTTAATTGTCCAGGCTTTATACATTGAACTATTCTTTGAAAGAGAAAGATCTTCACAACATATTACTAATAGAAAAAGTAGATTGAAAAATGGCATCATCAGAATTTTTTGCTTCTGGAATGATGGAGTAGATATACTGTCCACTGTTTCTTCTACTAAGTACAACAAAGAACCCCGTACACTAGAAATAAAACAAACATTAGAAGACTGAAAGGTGAAAAGAAGGCACACTTGTCTTTTTTGTTGTTAGGACCCAACAAATGATATAGTGGTGAATTTGCTAAATTTGCTATTGCTTCATCTCAAACTTGAAACAGAAGCAGCCAATGATCCAATAATGTCAATGGCTGCAAACAGTAAAGCCCTAACATCTATTTTTTTTCCAGCTTAAGAACAAGGAAAGAAGTAATCTATCAAAAATAAAGCTTTGCTGCCCCCTCCTGCTTGAGCTAGGGGCTGGTTAAAAGCAGATGGTGGGCCTCACCCCTGCACTGTGACTGGGCAGGTCTGTACTAGGGCCTGAGGGTTTACATTTCTAACTGGCTTCCAGGAAATGTTGCTGCACATCAGGGGCCTAGGTCAGAGGCCCTTTCCCCCAGATCACTTGCTCTGGGGGGAGCCAGCTGTCCTGTGAAGCAAACACTCAGAAGAATGTCCATGTGGCAAGGAATGAGGTCTTCTGCCAAAATCTTGTGAGGAGCTGAGGCCTACCAACCATCACATAAGTAAGCCTGGAGGTGGAACCTTCCTGCTATGGCTTCTTGGGACTTCAGATGAGACTACAGCCCCAGCCGAAAGCTTAACTGAAACCTCATAAGAACCCTTGGCCAGAAGGACCCCACTAAGCTGCTTCCAGATTCCTAATCCAGGGAAATCTTATTTAATAAATGTTCATTGTTTTAATTTGCTAAAAAAAAAAAAAAAAAAAAAAAAAAAGATAAAGCTTTCTTGTCTAGTAATGAAGCCTACTCACTGTGATAACAGTAATTACCATATACAGAACCTAATGTAATTACCATATACAGAACCTAATTCCATCCCCACACAGTAGTAATCAGGCATCTACTTACCCTTTTTCCATGGTCATGTCAAAGGAGGCCTAAGTGCAGAGTCGTGACTTTCACAAGGAGTCACTAAGCAATTAGGAGCCCACCCCTAACAGGGAGTCTGTGGAAACAAGGAGGAGCTATAATTGCCACCCCTGTCCAGCAGTAAGGAGCGCACCACCATCTGCTGGGTATCAAAAGAGGTCAAGGGAGGAACCTGAACTTCTGTTCCCATATGCTGTGAGGTCAAAATGACATGGCAGCATCCTTCCCCTGCTGGAGCAGTATCAAAAAAAGTCCATTAGAATGAGGTTTTAAAATATAGTGCCTCAAAATAATATAGGTTCAGCTTTCAATAAAAAATTACTCATAATTACCAAGAGCAAGGAAAATCTCAAACTGAATGAGAGGATATTCAATAGATGTCAACACTAAGATAACAAAGATGTTATGATTATCTGACAAAGTTCTAGAAGAGGAGGAAGGAGAAGTTAAGGCTAAATGGGAACTGGAAGAGATAATGGCTGAAAATTCCCAATTTTAACCAGAAATATAAACCTATGGACATAAGAAGTTGAATGATTAAAATCATTTCCACTGAGACCAGAAACTAGGCAAGGTTGCCCATTGTCTCCACTGCTTTTTAACATTGTAATGGAAATCTTAGCCATCATAATTTGGCAAGAAAAGGCAATCAAGGGTATCCACATAGGGTCAGAAGAGATCAAACTTTCACTCTTCGCAGATGATAATGATTATATATCTCAAAAACACCAGGGCTTCTACTACAAAACTCCAGAAGTGATCAAGGAATACAACAATGTCAGGTTACAAAATCAACACTCATCAATCTGTAATCTGTAGCCTTTATATAAACCAACAATACTCATGCTGAAAAAACAGTCAAGGACCCTATTCCATTCACAGTAGTGCCAAAGAAGATGAAATATTTGGGAGTTTCCCTAACAAAAGACGTGAAAGATCTCTATAAAGAGAACTATGACACTCTAATAAAAGAAATAGCTAAAGATGTTAACATGGAAAAACATACCATGCTCATGACTAGGAAGAATCAACATTGTTAAAATGTCCATACCACGCAAAGCAATATACAAATGTTAATGCAATCCCTATTAAAGCTCTGCTGTCATACTACAAAGATCTGGAAAAAAATAATACTTTGTTTTGTATGAAATCAGAAAAAAACCTCGAATAGTCAAGACATTATTCAGAAATAAAAACTAAGCGGGAGGAATCACACTACCAGACCTCAGACTATACTATAAATCGATAGTGATCAAAACAGCATGGTACTGGCACAAAAACAGAGAGGTAGATGTCTGAAACAGAATAGAGAACCAAGAGATGAACTCAGCTACTTACCATTATTGGATCTTTGACAAGCCAATTAAAAACTCCCTATTTAACAAATGGTGCTGGGTGAACTGGCTGGCGACCTGTTGAAAACTGAAACTGGACCCACACCTTTCACCATTAACTAAGATAGACTTCACTCAATTAAAGATTTAAACTTAAGACATGAAACTATAAAAATACTAGAAGAAAGTGCAGGAAAAACACTTGAAGAAATTGGCCTGGGCGAATATTTTATGAGGAGGACCCCCCCCCCGGCAATTGAAGCAACACCAAAAATACATTACTGGGACCAAATCAAACTAAAAAGCTTCTGCACAGCCAAGAACACAGTAAATAAAACAAGCAGACAGCCCTCAGAATGGGAGAAGATATTTGCAGGTTATGTCTCCGACAAAGGTTTAATAACCAGAATCCACAGACAACTCAAACATATTAGCAAGAAAATAATAAGTAATCCCATCTCAGGGTGAGCAAGGGACTTGAAGAGAAACTTCTTTGAAGAAGACAGGTACACGGCCTATGAGACATATGAAAAAATGCTCATCATCCTTAATCATCAGAGAAATGTAAATCAAAACTACTTTGAGATATCATCTAACTCTAGTAAGATTAGCCCACATCACAAAATCCCAAAACCAGAGATGTTGGCATGGTTGTGGAGAAAAGGGAACACTTCTACCCTGCTGGTGGGAATGCAAACGAATATGTTCCTTTTGGAAAGATGTGGGAGAACACTTAGGGATCTCAAAATAGATCTGCTATTTGATCCTACAATTCCTTTACTAGGTATATATCCAAAAGACCAAAGATCACATTATAACAAAGATATTTGTACCAGAATGTTTATTGTAGCCCAATTCGTAATTGCTAAGTCATGGAAGAAGCCCAAGTGCCCATCAATCCACAAATGGATTAATAAATTGTGGTATATGTACACCATGGAATATTATGCAGCCTTAAAAAAGCTGGAGACTTTACCTCTTTCATGTTTACATGGATGGAGCTGGAACATATTCTTCTTAGCAAAGTATCTCAAGAATGGAAGAAAAAATATCCAATGTACTCAGCCCTACTATGAAAGCTATAACCCAATTATAGCCCAAGAATATGGGGAAAGGGGATAGGGAGGGGAGGGGACAGAGGAGGATTGGTGGAGGAAGAGTGATTGGTGGGACTACACCTATGGTGCATCTTACAAGGGTACATGTGAAATTTACTAAATATAGAATACAAATGTCTTAACAAAATAACTAAGAAAATTTCGTGAAGGCTATGTTAAACAGTTTGATGAAAATATTTCAAATTGTATACAAACCAGCACATTGTACCCCACAATTGCATTAATGTACACAGCTATGATTTAACAAACAACAACAACAAAAAAAATTAAATCAAAAAAAGTTGAATGAATCCAAAACAGGTAAAACCCAAGAAAATCCATTCTAAGACACATCTGAAAACTAAACACAAAGGAAAATATCTTGAAAGCAGTGAGAAGAAATGACAGCTTATCTATATGGGAAAAGCACTTCTAATGACAGCAGATTTTTCATCAAATCTATGAAGATAAAATTTTACCAGACCTACAAAGAAAAGCTGGCACCCATACTGCAAAAATTATTCCATAATATTAAAAAGGTGGGAATCTTCCTCCAACTTACTCTACAAAGCCAGTATCATGTTGACATTAAAGCCAGGAAAAAATACAGCAACAACAACAACAAAAAACTAATATCATTATGAATATAGATGCAAAATCTTCAGTAAAATACTAGCAAACTGAATTCAACAGCATATCAAAAAGTAATCCACCATGACCAAGTGGACTTCATCCAGGAATGCAACGATGGTTCAACATATATAAATCAATGTCATTCACCACATAAACAGAAGAAGAAAAAAAAAAAAAGAAAAAGACAAATGATCACTCAACTGATGCAGAAAATGTGTACTCTCAAAAAACTAGGTATAGAAAGAATATATATCAAAATTATGGAAGCCATGTATGACAAACCCACAGCCAATATCATACTGAATGAGGAAATGTTGAAAACATTTCCACTAAGAACTGGAACAAGACAAGGGTGCCCATTGTCACCACTCCTATTCAACATAGTGCTGGAATTCTTAGCCAGAGCAATCAGGCAAGAAAAAGAAATCAAGTGTATCTAAATCAGGATAGAGGAGGTCAAACTATTGCTTTTTACTAATGATATGATCTTATATCTAGAAAACTCCAAAGACTCCAACAAAAGACTCCTGGAATTAATAAATAAATTCAGTAAAGTCTCAGGTTACAAAATCAAAGTACACAAGTCAGTAGCATTCCTATATACCAGTAACAGTCAGGCTGAGAGTCAAATCAAAGACGCAATACCATTTGCAATAGCCACACACACAAAAAGAAAAAAACTACCTAGGAATAAACTTAACCAACATGGTGAAAGATCTCTACAAAGAGAACTATGAAACACTGAGGAAAGAAATCACAGATGACACAAACAAATAAACAGAAAAACATAACCTGTTCATGGATTGGTAGAATAAACTCTTGGAGATATAATTGCTAGAGCAAAGAGCATACTTACTTTAAAATTTAAAAATTTACAATTTCAAATTTCCCTCTAAAAAGATAAAAACACATGCCTTCCAACAGTATATAAGACCATCTCTTCCTAAATATACTAATACAGAATATTACCAATCCAGTCTTTCAAGTTTAAGTTTTATAATTTGAATTAAGAAAATGAACTACATTAAAATATTTTTTTGTCCCCAGCAAGAAAAAAATCTTGGCTTCATTTTACTTTCCTCCTACCCTATATATAGCACCCCATCCTCTGCCAGCACCTGTGTTAGAATCACCTGTAGTTTCAAATTTCAGATTATTACTGAGTACAGTAAATCCTAGAATAATGTCTTCAAAATTCTGAGACAAAAATGACCATAAACTTAAAATTCTATTCCTAGCCAAAGTAGAATTCAAGAGTCAAGACAAAGGATATTTTTGGACATGCCAAGGATTAGAAATTTTCTACCCACCAATCTTATTTGAGAGAATTACTTGAGCAGAAGTGAAAGAAATAGGATGGCAAAGGACATAACACCAGAGAGCGCAGATACAGTTAGCTACGGCTAATTGTTTTTAACATGTGTACCTATTATTTATCCTTACAGCCTGAAGACTTACTGCTTTCTTGAGCTCTGGAAAATAACCTCTTCTTCTATTTAATTGATGTTTTTCTCCCACTGTTCTCTCCTCATTTTCCCAGGATATTACTATTATTTGGTAACGGGTACTCAATGTCTAAATTTAATTTCTTTTAACTTTTTTCTCATACTTTGTGTGGTAGACAGAATGAAGCTTTCCTCCACCTTCCCATGAGGGTCCCATCCTGGATTACCCACATGGACTCAATGTACACATGAGGACCCTTGTAAGAGACAGGAGGAACATCAGAGTCAAAGGAGACGCGGCAGCAGAGACAGAGGTGGGAGGAAAGGAGAAAAAGACAGGAAGATGTTGCACTGCTTGATTTGAAAATAGAGGAAAGGCCAAAGCCAATATAGGAAGAAATTCTAGAAGATAGAAAAGGCAAGAAAACAGATTCTTTCCAGGAGCCTCCAGTAGAAACAGAGCCCTGCCAACACTTTGATTTTAGGATTCTGACCTCCAATGCTAGAAATAAATTTGGGTTGCGTTAAGCCACTAAGTGAGATAATCTGCTACAGCAGTAACAGGAGACTACTAGACTTTGCGATGAACCCTTTGTAACCTGGCATTGCTCTCTGTGCCAGCTCCTCCCTCCACCTCTCAGCTCTGTCCTTTCAGCTATTCAGCCTATCGACTGAAATGTTTTTTGCAAGTTATGATTTTTGTTATTTGCAAGAACTCCAACTGTTTCTCCCTCCCTTAGCGGACTGTTTTTATCTTATGGATGCAATAGCCATTCAAATCTGAGAATATTAATTACGCCTATTATTGTTGTTGTGGTTCTTCTATTATCTCCATTGCCTTTCTCTGATTGAGTTTAAGAACTACTCCTGCGGTACTAGTTTTCTTTAAATACATGGTAATTCTCAATTGTTTGCTCTTACTTATATTTGAACATCTTACTTCAACAATAGTTCTGGTTACTCTAGCCTGTCCCTCATCATTGTAAGAGCAGAACAATAAAGAAAATTTGGCAACATGGATACAGTTTTATCACATTTGAGTCTAGAAAATCCTTACCATAGATCATGAGGAGATATGAAAAAGACCAGTACAGTATGAGCACTGACAATTAGAGCAGATGCTGGCCAATACGCCTTTAATTGGGGGGGCATCCTTGTTAAATACCATCTTTCTCTCTTTCTCTCTGAGAAGTCATGAATTGCCTGAACTCCTGCCTCTTCAGGAGGTGATACTAAGTGTCTACCACTGGTCAAATGCTGGCGTCACATTTTTCTTTTTGTTATTTTTAGTGGTATGTGTGTATTTGTGTGTGCGCACGCACATGGATGTGGTTATGTATTTGGGTCTTTCCTATCCCTGTAGGCATCTGGAGTTATTTTAGCATTTTCTTCTGTGTAGCATCCTATTCCTAAACCTATAGGTGTAAGTAAAGATGTCTGTTTGAATTCAAACTCTTAGCTTTTAAAATTTGATTTGCTCCATTCTGCCCAAAATAATAAATAAATCTCTTTTAATTTAATTCAAACATTTTATATACCATGGAATCTTGTACTGAAAATTTATTATTCCCAAAACCAACAGGGAATCCCTAACAGCTCAAGAAGTGCATCTCTCCCCCACAGATTCAGGTGGAAACAGCAGAGTGGAAGAGGCTCTTGATAAGATATACATGAGAGAAATACATTCAGAGGTATTCTAGAATCACTTTTAACAATGGTCTGATGTCACCTTTAAAAATAAAGATATAACCAATAAGTTTTAAAATAAAAAGTAAAACGTTGGTTCTCTGATAATTAATAATTCAGAAAGAATAACAAATATCATTAGATCATCGTATTCTGATTGGATACAAATCTCAAACGTCAAAAATCACAGAACTACAGGAAAATTAAAGTTAACTAACAAGAGACTCTCATTTTACAAATGAGGAAACTAAATCCCTTAGAGTTTAAGTGATTTTCCAGAGTTACGAGGTATTTGTCTCCAGAACCAGAATGGATACTCTCAAACTACTGTACTTCTGTGATAAACTGTTTGGAGTTTTCTTTAGTCTAGCATCACTTAGATATTTAATAGTGTCATGAAAACAATGTCTTTGTCTATGGTGAGTTATCCTACAGACTATATATTCTAAATACAAGAGATTTCTGTGATAAATTCTATAATAAAGGGCTTAGAGTTTTCCTTAGCTTAGGGCCACTTTGTAGTACTACCAAAGAAATGTCCTTATTCACAGTGAATTATCTGATTAGCTATCATATTATAGAAGACACTAGTTTGTTGCACAGTCTTCTTCCAAACTCAATGACCAGCCTTTTTTCCTATTTCTTTCTTTCTTTTCTTTCTTTTTTTTTTGAGACAAAGTCTCAAGCTGTCACCCTCAGTAGAGTGCCGTGGCATCATACCTCACAGCAACCTCAGACTCTTGGGCTCAAGTGATTCTCTTGCCTCAGCCTCCCGAGTAGCTGGGACTAGAGGAGCCCGCCCTAATACCTGATTATTTTGTTGTTGTTGTCATTGTTGTTTCGCAGGCCCAGACAGGGTTCAAACCTGCCAGTCTCGGTGTATATTGTCAGTGCCCTAACCACTGAGCAACAGGCGTCGCCCCCCCCCCCATATTTCTTAAAATTATAAAAAGCATTACTATACAGTAAATACAGTATAAATTCATTTCTTTCCAAACATATTCCCTTCAAAATAAAATGTTCAAGCAGTAAGAAGAAAGTGAACCCTGCAATGGGGGCTGTAGCCCTTTAAATTTCAGAAGAACTTCTGTGTCAAAGTAGGGGAAGGAGAATGAGGCCTGCAGGAGGCTGCAGCCCCACCCTCTAGTCTTGACACTCAGGACCCCTGCAGCTCCACCTTGAGTGAGCCACAGAGGTGCACTAGCTTTGCTGTCTCTGGAGTTAGCTTGCGGATTTCACTTTTTTTTAGAGACAGAGTCTCACTTTGTCCCCCTGGGTAGAGAGCTGTGGTGTCACAGCTCACAGCAACCTCCAGTTCCTGGGCTAGGCGATTCTCTTGTCTCAGCTTCCTGAGCAGCTGGGACTGCAGACGTCTGCCACAATGCCCGGCTATTTTTGTTTTAATTGCAGTTTGGCCCGGGCCGGGTTCTAACTTGCCACCCTCGGTTATGGGGCCGGCGCCCTACTCACTGAGCCACAGGCGCCGTTACCTGATTTTCTCTAAGATTGAGAGAATTTCTTTTAAATTACAGACACATACAATATTTTCAGCCCAACTAGGTAACACTTATAAGATTGGAAGGATATGTTTGTTTTTAAGCCAGGAAGCAAACAAAAGATTGCATGAGAAGATGTATAAACTTGGTTCACAAACCCATGCTGCCTTCATTCTAATCACCTCACATCAAAGTGGGCTTAGTCAACTTCAGAACCTCAGGCCCCACAGCCAACTCATGTTGAAAAAACACATCATTGCAATTGGTATTTTTCCAAATAGGGCTGATAAACTTTCACTAAGAATTGCTGCACACACCTCCTTGAGTGTTACCAGATTTTCTAGTATTGCTAAATGGAAATAAGCCCAATTTAGTATATAAGTATCATTGCAACTTTTCACCAAACACTTTAAATTTTTTATTTCATGGTGCTTGCTAGCTATGTTTTCATAGACTGTTAGAAATGATTTGTCACTTAATTCTAGTAATTTGACCCTTTTCCATTTGACAAGCATTTCTCTCCCTTCCTTTTTAATTGCTGTGAAATTTGCACGACTGATGTTGCTTTCCAATTAAACAGCCCACACGGAAGTACTGCTGTTGCACAGGGGCAATAACAAGTGTCAAGGCTGCAGCTGGGTTCCTTCTCGCCCTCTCAACTCAGAAAAAAACCCACCGAGTAATCCAGGGCTTCGGCCAAGGCCTCTGGGAATTATGTATTACACGCAAATTCAAGCAAGCTCTACATTTCCAAATACAATCTTAGAAAACTACTAATTAGTTCAGTTCATTTTTTACTGTACATATATGTAATGATGCTTTGATTAGAATATATAATGGTTTAATCAGTAATCATTCATACCCACTAATTCAGGACTTGAAAGCCCTTTTAATATGCCCAGATGGAAACTTAAGGATGTGGTATTAGTTATCTTAAAGGACTATCATATCTTACATATTGTAAATTTCCAAGTTATTAACATGTATTACCTTGCTTGAGCAGCAAAGCAGCCTGCTGAGGTGGGGAGCGGTGACATCTATACAGATGTTACATGTGAGGCCATGCATGATCATTGTCTAGAACACAGAATCTGGCTCAGGTTTTCTTCAAAATGAAGTGTTAAAGCAGTAAGTGGCCCAGAGGGAGTGTTCAATAAGTGTTACCTGCCCCCCAAACTTTGCTGGTAAGTGGCAGAATTGGACCTGAAAATCAAATCTTCTGGTACCCAATCTAGTATTTTCTAGGTTGTATGACATCAACTTTACAGATAAAAGTTAAACTCAGATAATGAAGCATCAACTAGCCAAAGTCTCCTACCGGTGAGGGCAAGAGAGGATTGCAGTTTGCTCCCAGCAGGACTCCTCGGCCAGGTCCTGGCCCTTCTGCAGACACCGGGAGCATATTCTACTCTCTTCCTGTGAGTTGAACAAACAACTCCAAGCCTGGTATAGTAGTTAGTAGCAGAAAATGAGCTTCCTGATTACAAACACCCTGGCGCTCTGTGACTGCTTTTTAAATTTCCATTATGAAAATTTTCAAACATACGAGGTCTAACAACTAAATTCATGAACTTGTCCTAGAAAAAGTGCTACATACCTCATTGCTGAATATCACTAGGGTCACCACCTCTGCACTGACGTCAGTGCCTAGTCCATCCTTCAGAGTAACTTGGGAACTCTCTGAAACAGCCATCAGCACTGTCATCTTATTACCCTTAATGTCCTGAATGTCATCAAAACATCTTCCTTTCAATATTTCCTTTATCTTTTGGTAAAGAAAAAAATAACTGGGTGCCAGATCAGGTGAGTGGAAAGGGTGTTTCAATACAGTTATTTGTTTACTGGCTAAAACCCCCTGTACAGACAGTGCTGTGTGAGCTGGTGCATTGTCATGATGCAAGAGCCGTGAGTTCACCTTTCATGCCAAGATTTTCAGGGAAGTGTTTCTGAACTGTTTCTTTATCAATGTTTACTTAGTCTGGTATGCTTCTCACAGTCACCTAATAGTTGTAGTGCATAATTCAATGAATTTTTGCAATGCTTTTGTCAGTTCTACTTGTTACTGGCCACCCTGACCTCTCTTCATCAGTGATGTTTTCTCTCCCCTTGGAAAAACATTTACTCCATTTGTACATTGCTATTTTCTTCATGGTATTATCCCCCAGAACTTGAACTCACATGACCCTGATTCCACTTCCACACTTTTTTTTTAATTTAAATTTTTTATTGTTAAATCATAGCTGTGTAACTCTTCAAAGTTTTAACACAAAAGTTAATATTTGTTCCTTGCTCCAATTCAAGCTCCAACATTCTCCCAACAGCATACAAAAACATGCAACAACAATGAATACCACTCAGCAAGACACCATCACATGTTGACACAAACATAGCTGTGAGACACTGATGTACCAAGGTTATGAACTTTACTGAGTTGTTTTTACAGTGCTGCCAACATAAGCACACAGTGGCAAGTTCATTAACTTGTCATACCTCAACCACAAAAGTACAGATGGATAGCATAAAGATCCTCATGAACCACCACTTAGCTTCAACAACTGCCAGTATTTTTCCTATTGTTTTTTTTTTTTTGTACGTGCACCTTATGATATCTCAAGACTGCCAGCTGCATGTTTTCAAGGAGGAAAAGGAAACAAGCCATCCTAAAAAGAGCTGGAAAGGAATAAATTGTAGCTCCCACACCTCCTATTTTCAAGCCCCCATCTCCAAGTCAGAGGATAAATTTACTTTATGTTCTAAGAACTGAGAATCCATAGAATTAAATAAGTGGCCTGGGCAGTGCCTGTGGGTCAAAGGAGTAGAGCGCTGGCCCCCTATGCCGGAGGGTTCAAACACAGCCCCGGCCAAAAACTGCAAAAATAAACAAATAAATAAATGGCCTGATTCCTCTACTAATTCAGATTCAGGTTATTGATTTGCTGATCCCAAACACAATATAACTTGAAAGTATTTTTTTCTTAGTTATAAATCTTTGTTGTGAACTCTGCCACTTCTGAATTCCCATCCCAGTCTCTTTACATATGGTTTACATTACACTTCTTAAACTCTGCTTTAAATTAAATTGATTTTTTAATTGTGTCTTTACTTTCCTATAGTAGTTTTAGGAAGATTTTGCATTCCTTTTTACAAGTGAAAGGTCAGCTTTTATAAAATAAGTGCTTATGAAACATTTATTGAATTTACCATTTTTATTTATAGTTTTTATCATTTTCCTTATAAATTCTAAAGGTTAATTTAATCTTTATATTCTGAAAACTTTTCAAATTTATCCTGAATTAAGGCAAAATGATGGTTTCCCAAAATATATAATTTGAAACAACAGAAAAGGAAAGTATCCTGAGGAATCAACAAAACAAAAAGTTGCTTCACAATTATTAACACTGGCAAAAATAAATGTCTACCTCAAAGTCCTAATATATGAAAAAACTCATCATACAAACTACACATTTCTTTCCTCTGCTAAGCTTTATGTTCTCATCATAAAATAAAATGGCAGACATAGAAGTAGCAGGGTTGAGACAGGAAGTGGAAGTGGCATCAGCAGACAGTCCACAGCCACTTCATTATGTCCTACTCAGTGTGCAGGGGACGCTTTCATCCAGCATGTGAAACCCTTTTCAGCAACACTTTCATTGGCCCTTAAATTACCTCTGAGAGAAGGAAAGGCACATTGCTACACTTTCATAAAACAGAAAAGGGAGTCATTGATGTTAAGTCCCCACCAGGTTTGTGGAGGAAACCAGTGGATACCTAAGGGTTTGAACTGTTAACTTGTGGGTTATTCACACTGCCAGTTAAGAATCTTTCAGTGAACACAAACTGTGTGCTAGGTCCACCTCTAGGTATTAGGGATATAGAGAGGAAAATTATCCTATATACCCCAAAGCAACTTACGATTTGGTAAAAGGAAACAAATGTTTAGAATAAATGCAAGGAACTCCTACAGGTATTATAATAAAAATGCAGTGGAACCTCCACAGTTGACCACCTCCCTAAGGTGACCTATGGACACACACCACATGTATGTATCCGCACAGTAGCCTCGATCCTTAGTGACCATCTCCATATGTTGACCAGTTTGTTAAAGTCCCTTGGTTGGTCAGTTTACAGAGGTTCTGCTGTATGTGCTAGTTTTAAAGGGAACCCAAAGGAGAAATCAGGCTATTCTACTGAAACACAAGAGAGAAGGAACCATATCACCCAAACCTTGAAGAGTGATTGGGATATTGACCGGGGGATCAAGGGCAAGTAGCCTCAATCTCAATAGTTCTCACTATCTCCCATTAACACCGAGGACTCAGGGATCTACCTCCGCTGCTACTAGCTTTGTCCTCTATCCATTTTCAAAATTATAAGCTATGCCTCAGGTGAGGAGCATGACTGAAAACTTCCCTGGAGACATCAGCTCACACCAGCTCATTGCCAACATGCCTTTATGCTGAAGCTTCTGTTCCCTTAAGCCCTTCAGTCCAGACAGGACCATAAACCATCATTTAGACTCTCACCCAAAGGCAAGACTAATATTGAGACAATTTTAGAGAAAATCCTAGGAAGTAGATCCTGCTGTTGGCAGAGGATAGAAGCGGGGACCTTGGGAAATGATCCATCACAGAGATGATTTGAAAAAAAAATCACTGTATCAACATCACAAGGAGTTGTGTTTTTTTCTCTACAAAACAGGAAAACAGCTTTGCACCCCACTTTTGATTATTGTAATAAAGAAATGGGACATTAGCAAAGGGTTTCTGTCTCTGCCATCTGCCACAAATGCAGAAATACACCCCAGTGTAAGGCAGTGTTTAGATGGGTGCCCCAGCTCGGGAAGGCTTCCTCAGTCTGTGCAGACAGCAGGGCGGGTGGCACACAGGCCTTGAGAACACGCTGGCAGAGGCTCCTATTCCAACTTATAGTCTTACCTGATAGGTATCCCTCAGACAAGGTTTTTAGTTTTCCAGACCTTATTTTTCTCATCTTTAAAATGCAGGGTATAAGAATTAGAATGCAGCCTAATTAAATGAACTAAAAAGCACCATGTACTTACAATGGAAGCTGGAGGACAGTAAGCACTCAGCTCCTGCTCCGTCAGAAGCTTACCAAACACTGCCCTGAAAGGACTGGGCAGCACTTATTTCAAAATAAAAGTAGAAGATTTTATGTGAGGAATTTTCCTCTCATCCAATCCATAATGTAAGAAGGAATAAAAAATAATAATAATAATAATAATAACACTTTGCATTCCTCAAACCTAATTCTTTCCCTAGCCTGTCTTTTCTCAGCCTTTCCTTCACCAGCATAAATGATTACAGTTCTCTTATAATTTTTTTCCCTAACTTTAATTCTGGAACGTTTAATTCTTTTCACCACTTTCATGTAAAGTTATTCCAAGATCTTCTTATCTTGCTGAAACTGCAGGTCCCTAAACAAACAAAGGTGTGACTAATGTTGATTCTAGAAGGATTAATGAGCTTTTTATGTAAGCTATTTTCTTGTTGACAAAATTTAGTGACTTGCCTTAATATATGAAAATATATGAAAACACATATTACTGATTCATGTTTGATATGCCATCATTTATAAGTCTTCTTCCATTGCAAGGTATACATAAGGTATGCTAATCATAAGTAAGGATGTAATTTTAATGCTTATAGTCCTTTGTCTTTTTAACTGGTTATGAGTCTGTTTCTACTTTTTATTACTATTATCTAAGGCCCTAGTGGTTCAGTGTCATTTTTTAAAGAGATAGCATCTGGCTCTGTTGCCCAAGCTGGAGTGTGCAGTGGCATGATCACACTTCACTGTAACCTCAAATTTTCTCTCGGTGAATTTAATGCATGTGTGCAGAATATGAGTATACTCCATCATCATTCAAATGATTTGTAAACATAAATATGTGTCTGACCATCAGTCACACTGACAAAACTTCTCAAAGTATATCTAATACTTTGTGCATGCCCTCAAACCCTGCAAGGTTGGGCGCCTGAATACAAATACATATATATGTATGTGTGTGTGTATCTATATGTTTTTTCTTTTTAAAAAATTTTTCCCCCTAGATTTTCTTTTTTTTTTCTTCATTTTTCCCATGTAAATCTAATTTTTCATTGTTGCTTTCTTTAATAATAAGGGCTTCAGTTTTTCTAGGCTTTCTGCCCCTGTTATTTGTTTTTTCTCCAATTTTATCCCTCAAGGTCGTTCATTTGTTTGTTTGTTTTAGTTTTATTTACAGTATTTTTGTTTTTCTTTTTTATTTGGTGGAGTTGGGGTCCTGTGTCTCCTAAGTCTGGCAAAGAGCTGTAGACATCAAGGGATCCACCCAACCTTATCCCCCTAACCCCCGCCCCAGACGCTGGGATTTAGAGGTATGGGTCAAAGTACCCTACTATACACCACTTTTACTCCTGTCTCTCAATTTCTGTTCCTCTCTTCTTTGTGTAAATCTTCCTTTTTACTCCCCTTCTTTCCCTTCTCTTTTCTTTTTTTTTTAATCTTTTATCCCTTCTTGCTCTTCACTCTTCTTTTCCTTTTAGTCCTTGACCAAAAGGACACTTCAACACCTGAGGTCAGAGGCACAGTAACTTAAAGAGGAGGAGGATGTTAAAGGAAAACATCCTTTAACAGACAAGGAAACAGACAAAAAGAAAACACTCGTGAGGAAGAAACAACAGAGAAATACTTGCATCATGAAAAACCAGAAGAAAGCAACCACCCTAAAGGCTCATGAGGTAGCTACTATGGAGGATTCCACCAATAAAGAAATGTTAGAGAGGGATAGAGCAAGATGGTGGCCAAGTAACAACTTCCCTGCAACGGAGCATGGTGAGTCTGGGGAGATAAGACTCCAGGCATCTCTGGCTGGTGGAATCTGTCTATAATCATCCCTTTGAGGATACAGGGAGTCAGCAAGGAACTTCTGGACCCCAAGAGGAGGACAAAAACAGTGCAATACTGGCAAGTGGTTGCATGTGTTCGATCGACCTAATCCCGCCAGCAACCATAAGTACAAGCAGCAGTGAGACTGCAAACTGGAAAGGCATTACCTGTGAACTGTTTTGGTGTTTTTGGACTTGGCACTGCCTTGGGGAGAGCTTGAGCAGGAATGTGGAGAACTAAGGGCATTGTCTAGGGCCCCAGACTGAGCTGCTGAGCTGGACGGAGCTCATAGTGTTCAGCTGTGGGCCACAGGGAGCCATTGTGAGAGAACTGCCCCGGCAAGCTCTGCCCTCAGGGTTGCAAAGCAAGGATCGGGCGGGAGCTAGTAACCTAGTGACTGAGTGGCCTAAAGGTGGGGACTGAGCTGCCTTATAGCCTTAACCCTCAGGGGCAGAGTGAGACTGGTTTTGGCACACTGGAGCCTTGGGCTGTTGCCCTGGGTAGAGTGCCATGGTGTCACAGCTCATAGCAATCTCAAAACTCTGAGCTTGGTGCCACCTGGACATCTGTAAGAGTGTCCTGCATCCTCTCCCCTGTACCCTCCCAGCCCAGTCGTCTGCCCAGGGACTCTGGTAGCCGCATGCCCTCTGGAGCCTTCCCTACCTCTGCGCAGAGCCCTTCTCCTGGCCAGAGACTGCTGGAGCCTTGGGCTCTCTGTGCCAAAGTCACTGGTCACCAGGGACTCCGAGAACCACCACCCACCCTGTTGCTGGATCTGGGTGTGTCAGACTGTGGAGCTGATTCCCGAACCAGAACTCCCTGGCTGGGGCAGCCCCAGAGGAACTACACAGGGTCACTCCCTACAAAGATCCAGAAACAACAGAGTGGTCCTGCAGGTGGCTAATCTTGGAAAGACACCTCCCCAACTCTGAGGATGGCCAGAAGCAACGGTGAAAAACAATCATGAGACGAAGTCAAAAGAAAAACTCTGACAATATGAATAATCAAAGTAGATCAACTCCCCCAAGCATCAATGGGGCAGACACAGCACAAGATTCCATGCATAAATAGCTGAGATGGCAGAAATTGAATTCAGAATCTAGATAGCAAACAAGATTAAATTAGAATTCCAAACAGTAACCCGAAAGATATCTGAAGAATTCAATGAATTCAAAGACCAAATGACCAAAGATTTTGACACATTGAGACAAGAAGTTGCAGCCCTCAAAGATCTGAGAAACACAGTAGAATCCCTCAGTAACAGAATGGAGCAAGCAGAAGAAAGGATTTCTGACACTGAAGACAAA
>CAUYPK010066776.1:0-51563 GCA_963574355.1 Loris lydekkerianus | reverse complement strand
GAGCGCCTGAGTCCCGTCTCAGTGGGTGGCTGGTTGCGCCTATGTCCGCTCTCTGAGGGTGCATTGTAGAGCATGTGTCCCATCTCTGAGGGTGTGTGGTACAGCATGTGTCCTGTCTCTAAGGGTACATGTTAGAGCGTGTGTCCCGTCCCTGAGGGTGCATGGTGGAGTGTGTGTCCTGTCTCTGAGGGTGCGTGGTAAAGCATATGTCCCATCTCTGAGGGTGCATGGTAGAGCATGTGTCCCATATCTGAGGGTGCATGGTAGAGCGTGTGTCCCGTCTCTGAGGGTGCGTAGTAGAGTGTGTGTCCTGTCTCTGAGGGTGTGTGGTAGAGTGTGTGTCCTGTCTCTGAGGGTGCATGGTAGAGCGTGTGTCCCATCTCTGAGGGTGCATGGTAGAGCGTGTGTCCTGTCTCTGAGGGTGCGTAGTAGAGTGTGTATCCTGTCTCTGAGGGTGCGTGGTAGAGTGTGTGTCCTGTCTCTGAGGGTACATGGTGGAGCGTGTGTCCCATCTCTGAGGGTGCATGGTAGAGCGTGTGTCCCGTCTCTGAGGGTGCGTAGTAGAGTGTGTGTCCTGTCTCTGAGGGTGCATGTTAGAGCGTGTGTCCTGTCTCTGAAGGTGAATGGTGGAGTGTGTGTCCTGCCTCTGAGGGTGCATGGTAGAGCATGTGTCCCATCTCTGAGGGTGCGTGGTAGAGCGTGTGTCCCATCTCTGAGGGTGCGTGGTAGAGTGTGTGTCCCATCTCTGAGGGTGTGTGGTAGAGTGCGTGTCCCATCTCTGAGGGTGCGTGGTAGAGTGTGTGTCCCGTCTCTGAGGGTGTGTGGTGTCCCATCTCTGAGGGTGTGTGGTAGAGGGTGTGTCCGTCTCTGAGGGTGCATGGTAGAGAGTGTGTCCCGTCTTTGAGGGTGTGTGGTAGAGCGTGTGTCCCATCTCTGAGGGTGCGTGGTAGAGTGCGTGTCCCATCTCTGAGGGTGCGTGGTAGAGTGTGTCCTGTCTCTGAGGGTGTGTGGTAGAGCGTGTGTCCCATCTCTGAGGGTGTGTGGTAGAGTGTGTGTCCCGTCTCTGAGGGTGTGTGGTGTCCCATCTCTGAGGGTGTGTGGTAAAGGGTATGTCCGTCTCTGAGGGTGCATGGTAGAGAGTGTGTCCCGTCTCTGAGGGTGTGTTGTAGAGCGTGTGTCCCATCTCTGAGGGTGCGTCGTAGAGTGCGTGTCCCATCTCTGAGGGTGCGTGGTAGAGTGTGTCCTGTCTCTGAGGGTGCGTGGTAGAGCGTGTGTCCCGTCTCTGAGGGTGCGTGGTAGAGAGTGTGTCCAGACTCTGAGGGTGCCTGGTAGAGCGAGTGTCACCACTCTGAGGGTGCGAGGTAGAGTGTGTGTCCCGTCTCTGAGGGTGTGTGGTAGAGAGTGTGTCCCGTCTCTGAGGGTGCGTGGTAGAGCGTGTGTCCCATCTCTGAGGGTGCATGGTAGAGAGTGTGTCCCGTCTCTGAGGGTGTGTGGTAGAGCGTGTGTCCCGTCTCTGAGGGTGTGTGGTAGAGTGTGTGTCCCGTCTCTGAGGGTGCGTGGTAGAGTTCGTGTCCTGTCTCTCAGGGTGCATGTACCTCCTCGGTGCTTAATTGGTTCACTGTTATTGTGCTTTGTTTTGTCGGGAGTGATGGAAAACAGAAATAAATGTGCAGATAGACTGTTCTCAATGATGCCCTCAGAATGGTGTCAAGTGTCAGTGAGTTGTGTGTGGTGAGAGACAAGAGAGAGGGCGAGAGAAGGAGAGAGGGAGAGAGAGAGAGAGAGAGACATGGGGAGAGGAAGAGGGAGAGAGACTGACAGAGAGAGGCAGGGAGGGATAGAGAGGGAGAGAAGGAAATATAGAGCAAAGGAGAGGCAGCAAGAGAGGGCGGGATAGGAGAAGGGAGAGATGGGGAGCGAGGGAGGTGGGGTGCAGGGGGCACGGGAGGGCGAGGGAGGGAGGCAGAGCCAGGGAGGGAGGAGCACTGAGGTCCCCTCCACAGGCTCAGACAGGGCCCCGCGTGCAGAATGAGGTTCTTGGCTGCCCTTTCCCGGTTTCTGTTGTTTTCTTGGGGGCTCAGTGGGACAGATAGTCTGTTCTGTGGCAGGACGTGCCAACAAATTGCATCACTTCTGCCTCGGTGGCCGCGGACAATGACATACCATATGCCAGCACAGGAAACGAATGGGCTCATTTACACGGGCACTGGGTGCACAGCCCGTCAGTCTTCCAAGGCCGGCATGGCAGAGCGGTGGTGGCAGCTACGCAGAAAGCCTTGCAGCCTCCCCAGTCACATCAGCACATCAGCGGCAAAGGACTCGAGCTGGGCAAAGGAAGCCAGCCCACAGAGGGTCCCGCCTTGCCATGGCATTGGCCAGGCAGTTACAGAAACGGGAACAGGGTAAGTCACCACTGTCTGCCACCCCCCACCCCAGGAGATAAGAGAAAAAGATTGTCCAGTGCACCCGGCTACAAGAAGAAAACAAAAACACAGCAGGTGTCACACCCAGTGTGTTCAGAGCAGTCTGCAGGCACAGACAGGCAGCCCCAGGCCTGGCCCAGTAGTGACCCCACCTCTAGGATGGCACCTGGCAGCAGCTCATACCCACTGGCCCTCCACAGCAGCACGTGTGCCCACATGTGGAAGTGAGGGACACGGGGACTGAGGGAGAGCTGGTCCTGGACCCGGGTGCTACTGAACAGGTGGGCAGGCTGAGGTCACCCTCCCATGGCCGTGGCAAGGGCAGTCCAGATGTCTGTACTCCTGACTTGTCATAAGGGCAGCGAGGGGAAAGGTAGGAATGTGCCTCCCTCTTCTTTATAATCACCATAATTAGCATCATAATCAGACTTGGATGAGCTTAGGGCAGCTTCCTGGCAGAGAGACTCACTTTTTAAATAATAATGATAATTGGCATTGTAGGGCCTTTTTATCTGATTTTAGATGACTTACAGAGATTAACCATCACTACCTCCACCCTATGGCACCTGCGAGGAGCTGGGGGCAAAGTGACCTGGCCCAGGCTGCGGGGATAAGGAGCTGAGGCCACATTGCAGCAAAGCTTGGCACGTGCCAGGCCACAGCAATCACATATGTGTCACAAACAGAGACTCAGGCTGTGTCAGCCTCGATCTCTAAAACCGAAGCATCTCTTGTGCTTCTGCCTCTGGGCAGCTGAGGGTCCCTGATGGCATCACCCACGCTGGCCCCTCGTGGTCCCACCTTGGCTGAGGTCACCCACCTACACAGAAGCAGAAACACAGCAGCCACTGCCCACTGCCCACTGCCCACTGCCCGGGCTGGTCCCTTATTTCCAGGTGATTCAGTAATAATGACACAGGCGGCTGCTCCTGGTTCTGTCTTATGAACAAATGAATTGTAGATTAAATTAGGTAGTTTCCACCCCAAGCAAGCATCCAGACACGTTTAAATGTGGGAGAAAATGAGTCCCAAGCCCCCAAGGAAAGGCTGCACCCCCAGAGCTTCCAGCTGGATTTAACAGAGGAATTGCTTTTGCCTTTACTTTCTAAGACTCTGGAATTGTTTTATGTGAGTGTCTCTCAGGCCAGAAGCCACTGTAGCTTCCAGCCCAGGCTGCATCTTCATTGAAAGTATCAAAAACCATCAATCACTCTTCTCAGAGAGGAGCCATTTTGCCCTTTGTCAGAAACTCTTTGTCCTCATCTAAGTCTCAGATGTGCACTTCATGGTGGGATCAAGAACCAGGGAAGTAAAAAAAAAAAAAAAAAATGAACCAGGGAAGTACAGCCCCAGTGGGTGGCACAGAGAGGCAGACACAGATGCTATGGGACAGGGGACACCATGGGGGCTCTCCCTGCCCCTGGTTAAATGCACACCCACAACCGCTGCCTCCAGCCCCCTGACCTGGAGCCAGCGCTGTGCATATGGCACACACAGGGCCAGTGGACACACCATGCACACAGCACATACAGGACCAGTGGACACGCCGTGCACATGGCACACACAGGACCAGTGGGCACACAATGCACACAACACACATAAGGCCTGTGGACATGCCATGCACACGGCACACACAGGGTCAGCGGACACGCCATGCACATAGTACATGGGGCCTGCAGACATGCCACGCACAAGGCACACACAGGGCTAGCGGACATACTGTGCACATGGTACACACAGGGCCAGAGAACACACCATGCACACAGTGCACAGGGCCTGCAGACACACCATGCACATGGCACACACAGGGCCAGCGGACACGCCATGCACACAGCACACACAGGGCCTGCAGACACGCAGTGCACACACCTCCAGGAGGCCCTGTTTGTGGGCAGCAGGAGGTTTTTGATATAAATGGCTTATCCTGATAATGCGATTTCTTTAAGGGTTTCCTGTTTTGTTTTTCCCAGAGACGCTTTGTGGAAATATTTCTAACACCTGCCTGCTCAAACAGATGCTGCTGAGCATAATTCACACACTTCCATGTGCTGCAGGGAAGACGTAGCTCCACTGACCCTGGCCTGTGCCCTGCGTGGTCTTTCCTCCACCAACTCCGTATTTTTTTTCTGCTTTTGTTGGAGGACGTGGAGGGGACTGCCCTCTGTATGACTCGAAGCCCCAGCCAAGGTGCTGCCCCCACATCTCCTGGTGCAGGTCAATAGGGGGGCAGAGCTGCTGGCAGTGCAGGGACAGAAGAGTCCACAGGCCCCACGGGTGGCCAGAGAAGCTCTCCCACTTTCAGTCGCGGAGCCCCCAGGCCTGACTTCTCCAGAACTGGGTGGCCGTGTTTCCATTCCTCTCCTCACTAGTTTCCTTGCTCCGGAGCTTTGCGATGGAGAAGACCGAGTTTAGCAGCCTATTCCTGCCGCCCCTCTGCCTGCACCTTACCTGGTCCTACACCTTACAGCCCCCTGGTCCTGCCTCGATGGAGCCTCAGACAACCCCACAAGACAAGACATCCTGCTGCCACCCCTCAGCCGTGGGCTACCCAGAGGGAGGCTGCCTGCAACACAGCTCTCCTGGGCTGTCACATCTATATCTGAGTGTAGATAGCTTGGCATACTGATTTATCATTATAAATTTATAAATTTATAATTTTATTAATAAAATTAATGATAAATTTATTAATTTATAATTTAGCTGGTAAGAAAACAAATCCGTTTTATGCATACCATATTATTAAATATTTTCTATGTGATTTCACGCCGATTCTAAGTCCACAGGGACCTAGGGAAGACAGAACCACTGTGTCTGAGCACAGGCCTTTGGGGGTTACTCAGTCTGGACATCAGAGGGACAAAGGTTGAAAGGAATAAAAATGCTGCCTGGAACCTGTGGGCCAAGAACCACAAGAGTCCAGGAAGAAAAGGAGAGAGCATCGAAATAAAGAAATATCGTGAAGAGAAGTGGCTGGACTCCCCAATTTAAATAAATAAATATGTAAACATTCAAGAACTTGGGTGGATCCAAATGGCACAAACTCAAAGAAATCCACAGCAAAGTTCATAAAAACTAAACTAGTGAAAACAGAAGACAAGAAAAATCTTAAAACCAGTCTGAGAGGAATGACAAGTCACTTACAGGGAATCACTGACTCCAGTGACAGATGATCTTTCCTTTGAAACCACAGAGGCCAGAAGGAAGCGGCCCAACATTTCTCAAGAGCCAAAGGAAAAAATCTGTCAACCATAAACCTTATATCCTTTAAATGTGAGAGAAAATAAACACATTTTAAAAGTAAGAAAAACATGTCATCAGCAAAACTACCATTAAAGAATAGCTAAAAGAATTCTATAAATCAAAAAGAAATAATAGAAGAACCCTTGAAACTTTAGATAGGAGAGATAAGCATTGAAATGTGCAAAAATAGGGTAAATGTAACATTGCCCTCCATGAACTGGTTCGCAAAGCCTCCAATGGCTTTGGACACTTGGCAGGTCCAGTGGAACAGAGGCCGCCTTCCCCTGATGTCAGTGCACACCTGAGATCTGCCAGGACCCAGCTGACAGGCAACACCACATCACTCAGATCTTCCTAAAGGACCTTCTGGGGACAGGTGCAGCTTCCCACTTGCAGTAAGGACGTCATCAGTGGGGTGGTGTTAGAAAAAGACAGAAAGAACAATTGGGGTAATCCTGAGACACCACTATCCAGGGCTCCATAAGCAGCTGGGCTATAAACTAGACACCGCCTACCATAGCTGAGGGTCTCACCCACACCTTCAGGGGGCTTCTTGCAAAACCTGGCTGACTGGACCCTGCATCCAGGTCACCTGCTCCGGGATGCAGGGAAGCCACTGCATGACCCCGGAGCCTCCAGATCTGACCTGCCATTGCCTAAAACTCTCACTCATCTTTTCCACTTGGGTCCAACAGAACTTATCACTCTTCTTTTCCATAACTTTGGTGAATGAGCCAGAAACCTCCCCTCACATTTGAAACTATTAGCATTCACTCACACTGAGCCATGTGGTCAAACAGTGAGATGCTTTCCATGGAAAGTTCCGCTGCAGATGAAGCAAACCCTCAGCTGCTTCACATGAGTTTTCCTCTGACCGTGGTGTTGGCAGCACACAGGGAAGAAGCACAGGGACATCTGTGAAGTCCCCTCACCAGGATTTGGGTCTGGAACTCGAGAGCTATTCTCATCAGGAAGAATCATCAGCAACCAGGTCAGAGCACAGTGAGGGCAGAGGAGCCACACTGCTCCAGCGTGGCCTCCAGCTGCCATCCGTTGTCCCCCTCAGAGTCAGCTGGGAAGCAGCATCAGGGTTGGGGACCAGAGGGGCCGTGTGGGGAAGAAAGTGGGCAGCAAAGCTGTGGAGAGAGGGAGGGAGGAGAAAGGAGAGCAGCGGGAAGGAGAGGCTGGAAAGGGAAGAAGGAGAAGATGGAGATGGAGTGGAATGGCGGGAGCCAACACAACCAAGGAGGGAGCAGGCGGGAGCAGGAGGACACAGCAGCAGGGAGGACGAGGGAAGAGGAGGAGGGAGCACAGGGCGGCAGAGAGCCAGCAGGACCCCCGGAAGGCGCACAACATAGCAGCACCCTGTCAGCCCCCACAGCACCAGGACCTGAGTGCCTGCCACACACAGATGGATGGTGCAGAGGCAGAAACCTCATTTGAGGACTTTCAGAGTTGCTGTTGACTGTGTCAGCTGCCACAGAACTCTGTTTGCATAATATCCTAGGCAGAAATAACATGTTTCAAATGTACAAAATTGCACAGAATTCTACCAGACTCACAGAAAATTAAGCACTAGAAATGCAGAAACACCTACACCACTCTCTTCCAACTTTTTATCTGACAATTCTAGTGTTTGCCAGAACATTTCTGAACTTCTCTTTCTTTTTCCCCCGTGAAGTATCCTCCTTGATTTTTATGGTCTCTATAAACAGCAAGGTCCATGATCACTTGTTCTGGTTTCTGCCTTAGGCATCCTCAGGACAGGCCAAGGGAGAGGACCAGAGGTATCAGCACGGGACAGGGCCAAGTAGGCTCTGTGATGGCCCCAGCCCAGAAGGCAGACAGGAGGACACCTGTGCCACAGCCTCATGCAGGGAGTCAGCTCCGGGGTGCAGGGCCTGGGCACAAGGCCCACACAGAGGCCACCCCAATCCTGGAAGCCATTCCTTAGCAAGAGCTCTGCCCAGGCCCAAGTGCTCAGGCTTCATGTACACAGCTCCTCTGAGGACTTCACTGTGTCTTCAAGCCCCGACCAGCAAAGCTGAGAGACTGGGAAGGGAACCCCAACTACGTCAGACGGAGCACAGGGCAGAGACCACATCACTGTGAAGGAGAACCCCAAATCGGTCAGACGGAGCACAGGGCAGAGATCACATCACTGTGAAGGAGAACCCCAAATCGGTCAGATGGAGCACAGGGCAGAGATCACATCACTGTGAAGGAGAACCCCAAATCAGACAGACAGAGCACAGAGCAGAGACCACATCACTCAGGAAGAGAACCCCAAATCAGACAGACAGAGCACAAGGCAGAGAGGATGTCACTGTGGAGGAGAACTCCAAATCCGTCAGATGGAGCACAGGGCAGAGTCCACGTCACTGAGGAAGGGAACCCCAAATCCGTCACATGGAGCACAGGACAGAGACCACATCACTGAGGAAGGGAACCCCAAATCCATCAGATGGACCACAGGACAGTGACCACGTCACTGAGGAAGGAAACCCCAAATCCGTCAGACGGAGCACAGGGCAGAGACCACGTCACTGCAGAGGAGAACCCCAAATCCGTCAGATGGAGCACAGGGCAGTGACCACATCACTGAGGAAGGGAACCACAAATCTGTCAGATGGAGCACAGGGCAGAGACCACGTCGCTGAGGAAGGGAACCCCAAATCTGTCAGATGGACCACAGGGCAGAGACCACGTCACTGCAGAGGAGAACCCCAAATCTGTCAGACGGAGCACAGGGCAGTGACCATGTCACTGAGGAAGGGAACCCCAAATCCGTCAGATGGAGCACAGGACAGTGACCATGTCACTGAGGAAGGGAACCCCAAATCTGTCAGATGGAGCACAGGGCAGAGACCACGTCACTGCAGAGGAGAACCCCAAATCCATCAGACAAAGCACAAGGCAGAGACCACATCACTGAGGAAGGGAACCCCAAATCCCTCAGATGGAGCACAGGGCAGAGACCACGTCACTGAGGAAGGGAACCCCAAATCCATCAGATGGAGCATAGGGCAGAGACCACGTCACTCTGGAAGGAAACCCCAAATACGTCAGACGAAGCACAGGGCAGAGACCACATCACTGTGAAGGAGAACCCCAAATCCGTCAGATGGAGCACAGGGCAGAGACCACGTCACTGAGGAAGAGAACCCCAAATCCGTCAGATGGAGCACAGGGCAGAGACCACGTCACTGAGGAAGAGAACCCCAAATCCATCAGACGGAGCACAGGACAGTGACCACGTCACTGAAGAAGGGAACCCCAAATCCGTCAGATGGAGCACAGGGCAGAGACCATGTCACTGAGGAGGAGAACCCCAAATCCATTAGACAGAACAGAAATGCAGAGGCCACATCACTGCAAAACTCAGGGGGTTCTTCCTGGGTGTCTAGGAGGCACCTGAGAGTCTCTGCAATGACCAGCCACGTCTGGGAGAGCCAACAGACAGACCAGTCGATTCAGTCAAACAACCAATTTCATTGACTTTCCTGGTGTTCACTGATTTGACCAATTCTTTGACAGTAATGACCTGGTTTTTCACAGCGGCACATGCAAAGCCACAGCCACAATCAGAATGAGAGGAGGAAAGAATTATGACAACTAAATAGACAGCCCAGAAATAATCCAATCTCCTGTCACTAAAGGGAGAGTGGGGGCCTGATCCATTTTCCATTGTTACCAAACTACCCACTGTCTTTCTGATCGCTGTGTAGGCAACTCCTCAGTAAAATAAGATTAAGTAATTTTTAAAAAAAACTAAAGCATTCTGATCTTTTGAAAGCAGCACCGTATAGATTAAAACAAAAAAGCTGCAAATTTTCCAGCATCAATTGTCCACAGTGGCCAAGAGGTGCCTTTGAGGGCCACAGGCAGGGGCCTCCCAATCGGCCACAGGGGCCCTGCTCCCCTTTACTGAAGCCATCCAGATGCAGGGCCCATCTGCAGGCCTGGACAGCAGATGATCTCGTCACCGCCCTGAGACCCATGTCCCCTGCCTGGCAGGCCTGGAGCTGTGGTGCCCGGGGAGACCTAGTGGGCCTCTGCCTTCTGCAGGGAGGGCTGCACGTTTGGCGACACCCGTGAGACAGCAGCGGCACAGGGACACAGCAGAGCGACCCTCTGATGCCCAGAGCTGATTCCAGAGCCTTTGAAAGCAATTCCTATCACTGTCAGGTGGAGTCAAAATAGAGGCTGTGAGTGGGATGAGGTCGGGCTCCTTCCCGGGGTTAGGTTGACAGGTTTGCAGTGAAGTCCTTGAAAGCAGTGAGTTCCTGAGGAGCTTTCTCAAAAGTGAGCTTGTCTCCCTGAGAGCATAGGGCAGAAAAGTGCGCCCACCTGCCCCACCCACGTCCCTTGCCAGTCGAGCTGCTGTGCACCCAGGAAGCACCATGGGGGGTTCCCCATCCCTGGGGCGAGGAAATGGCTCCTGTGCTCTCAGTTTGTAGAGTTCCAAGAAGAAGAGAGTCTACAGACTGCCTGGCGAGAACTCCGCTCTATGACTAGGAAACCGGTTTATTTCTAGAGCGTCCTTCGCCCCAGGGAATTGCCCACCTGACACATTCTGTCTGGTACAAGTATTACTTCCAAACAAAGCAGAGTGAAGCATGCAGACAGGTTCCCTACATACGAGTGGAATGAGTAGACACACAGCCCTGTGCCTGAGTCAAAGCAGACTTCCAAGCACTTTGATTTCTGGGATGTTGCCCAGCATCAGGAATATCATCACCCCGCACGCCTGTCAGACTCACCATGGCCCCTGCTTAGCTTCAATATTGTCACTATCCACTGCAACAGTCTCCATCTCAGAATTTAAATCGCATATTGTCTGAGATTCTAAACTGGATGTGCTTAATAAAGAAAAAATTAAAGAGTGCTACCTACCTCAACCTGCAAAATAACCACAGGTTCTTAGTCATTCCACCCAAAACTTCCTGAACACCTTTAGTCCATAAAGGGTCAGCAATTGATCCTGACTTACTGATTCCCACACGGCGGCCGTGAGCCCTGCCTTTGTCTCTGGCACTGATGCAGGGAGCTTGCTGTCCTGTGAGAGCTCACACCAGGAGGGATCCCACACCCCCACACCAGGAGGGAGCCCACACCCCGACATCAGTTGGGAGCCCCACAGCCCCAAAGTCAGGAGGGAGCCCACACCCCCACATCAGGAGGGAACCTGCACCCCCACATCAGGAGGGAGCCCACACCCCGACATCAGGAGGGAACCCGCACCCCCACATCAGGAGGGAACCCGCACACCCACATCAGGAGGGAGCCCACACCCCGACATCAGGTGGGAGCCCCACACCCTGACATGAGGAGGGAGCCCCAAACCTGGACATCAGGAGGGAACCCACACCCTGACATCAGGAGGGAGCCCCACACCCTGACATCAGGAGGGAGCCCCACACCCTGACATCAAGAGGGAGCCCATACACCCACTTCAGGAGGTAGCCCCACAGCCCCAAAGTCAGGAGAGAGCCCACACCCCCACATCAGGAGGGAGCCCACACCCCGACATCAGGTGGGAGCTCCACACTCTGACATCAGGAGGGAGCCCACACCCCGACATCAGGTGGGAGCTCCAAACCCTGACATCAGGAGGGAACCCACACACTGACATCAGGAGACAGCCCACATCCCCACATCAGGAGGGAGCCCACACCCCGACATCAGGTGGGAGCTCCACACCCTGACATCAGGAGGGAGCCCACACCCCAACATCAGGTGGGAGCTCCACACCCTGACATCAGGAGGGAACCCACACCCTGACATCAGGAGGAAACCCACACCCCCACATCAGAAGGGAACCCACACCCCCACATCAGGAGAGAGCCCCACACCCCAATGTCAGGAGAGAGCCCATACCCCGACATCAGGAAGGGGCCAAATACCCCAACGTGGGGGGGAGCCCCACACCCGACATCAGGAAGGGGCTACACCCCAGAGGGGACCAGCGATCTCCTCTCCTGGCCCCCTGCAGGTCATGAAGCCCCTTCCAGGTTCCCAAAGGAGCACAGGTGTTGTCAGTCTGAGAAATGGGGCTTCCTCCTGGGTCCGGGCAAGGTGTCTACCAGGCTCTTGTGACACAGAGGATGGAGGGGAAGGATGTGGAGTAAGCTCACTGTCCAAGTGTGGAGACGCGCGGAGCAGTCACACGCGAGCTGTCACCTTGCTGTGTGTATCTGTCACCCGGACTAAAGCTGGGACGGCGATGGCCTCAGCATCGAGGATGCATGTGGGAAACACAGATGGAATGCGGGCAAAGATGGAATTTAAAGCGTTGAGATTTCCTGAGAGTGAGTGGATTTTAAAAAATACATGCAAACAAAACAAAACGAGAATGAGAGCAACGCGTTGTTGTGTGATTGTCTTCAGGAAATACCTGCAGCGCCGACCACATGGGAGGGCGCTGGGCTGCACCTGCGGGAGCCGCCAGGTTTATGGTTCACCAATTTACTCCTCCCTGGCCAGGGCCCCTCACACTGAGAGAAATTCCATGTTACAAAGACAAATGGAAATGAAGAGCTGTGTAATTATTAGTTTTGTTACGGACTGATCAATCATTCTGGAGGAGCTGCTCTCCACGGCCGCGTGTGACCTTTCGGCTGCTCCGCGGCTCGCAGTGTGACGTGCACAGAGCGGCCCACGCTGGCTGCATTAGAACAGCCTTGGCAGCGTTAAGAGGCGGGCCCACGTCCCATGTCATCGGGACTCTTGTAATTATGACAAATGATTAAATGTGTTATTTTCAGCAAAGCAATGGCAATCAAAAAGAGTACTTAGGGCTGGAACGAGGTGAGGCCGTGGCTTTGGCAAGTGTCTGCCTTTTGTGACTGTGAAGGCTGAGTCCTGCTTGGCCACCAGGGGGGCTGAGCGTGGACGCCCCTCCCTCGGCAAGGCCCTCCGGCCGTGAAGCTCTTTGCAGCCTCGAGGAAACACGGGGACCAAGCTGGAGAGGGGCACCCTGGGGACGGAGCTCTGAATGGCCTCCAGGGGGTCCTGCTCCCACAAACGGTGCAGTCACAGAGACCCCAGCTCCATCCACCCTGTAGGGAGAGTTCAGCTTCCCAGAAGCGAAAGTGGGACTCCACAGCCACCTGCTGAGCTTCTCCAGCTCCTCACCTCCCTCCAAACAAAGCAGCTGCTGTTTCCATTTCCCTGCCAGTGCTCTGCAGAGGCAGTTTTTAAAGCAGATGACCAGACCTGCCAGTGCACTGTCAGCTCAGAGCCACTGTGGCCACAGCTTTGCCTTGCAGCCTCCAGACAGCCTTGCTGGTGCTGTTAAGTGGCACTAAGCTTCCTCCACTCACAGGGCCTTCCTATCTTTGGTGAGGACAGGAAACTTCAGATGCTGGAAGGACGAGCCTCGTAGTGAACACCGGCCATATGGGGAGGGTCAGATTAGGGACACAGTCGTCCCAGGAGCCACAGAACCCTCCCAGTCAGTCTCTCCACCTGTCTCTGCCCTGCCCAGGTGCAGCAGGATCCCCAGTCTCGGGAGAATTCTGTTATAGTTGTGTTTTCTTTTGTCATCAATATTTTTGCTGGTTGGTATTTACTTTCTGACTTTAAAGCACAATTGCATCATGAGTGCTTGTGAGCACCCTGGCTGCTGGTAATCCAGGTCAGCTCACTGGCTGGTTCCACGCTGGACTCCTGGCCCCATCCCAAACCTCATGTGACCCCCCATCCCTTCCTTTTCTATCAATATCCCCACCTTGGGAGGAAACACCTTTTTTTTTTTTTTTAAATTAAGTCATAACTGTGTGCATTAACGCAATCATGGGGTACAATGTGCTGGCTTTATATACAATTTGAAATAATTTCATCACACTGGTTAACATAGTCTTCACCACATTTTCTTAGTTATTGAACCACATTTATATTTTACACTTAGTAAATTTAACATGTTCGCTTGTAAAATGCACTGTAGGTGTGGTCCCACCAATTACTCTCCCTCCACCCATCCTCTTCCCTCCCTTTCCCCTTCTTCTTGGGCTATAATTGGGTTATAGCTTTCATAAGAAAGCTATAAATTGGTTTCATAGTAGGGCTGAGTACATCGGATACCTTTTCTTCCATTCTTGAGACACTTCGCTAAGAAGAATATGTTTCAGCTCCATCCATGTAAACATGAAAGAGGTAAAGTCTCCATCTTTCTTTAAGGCTGCATAATATTCCACGTGGTACATATACCATGATTTATTAAACCTTTCATTGGTCGATAGGCACTTGGGCTTCTTCCATGACTTACCAATTATAAATTGGGCTGCAATAAACATTCTGGTGCAAATATATTTGTTACAAAGTGATTTTTAGTCTTCTGAATATATACCTAGTAGAGAAATTGTAGGATCGAATGGCAGGTCTATTTTCAGATCACTAAGTGTTCTCCAAACATCTTTCCAAAAGGAACGTATTAGTTTGCATTCCCACCAGCAATGCAGAAGTGTTCCCTTTTCTCCACATCCACGCTAATATCTCTGGTTTAGGGATTTTGTGATGTGGGCTAATCTTACTGGAGTTAGATGATATCTCAAAGTAGTTTTGATTTGCATTTTTCTGATGATTAAGGATGATGAGCATTTTTTCATATGTCTATAGGCTGTGCACCTTGAATACAGAATGTCTTAACATTTATTTAGGTCTTTAATATTGTTCAACAATGTTTGATAAACTGAGTACAGTAGCTCTGCCTTTACTCCTGGCTATTTGGGAGGCTAAGGCAGAAGGATCACTTGAGGCCAGGAGTTGAAGACCACGTTGGGCTACATACATAGTGAGACTCCCTAAGTCTTCTTTTAAATAATTTTAAAAAAAGGTTTAGTAATTTTCATTGTACAAGTTTTATATTTTTTTTGTTAAATTTATTTTATTTATTATTTCTTTATTTTTGAGACAGAGTCTCATTTTGTTGCCCTTGGTGTTGTGTTGTCATAGCTCATAGCAACCTCAAACTTTTGGGCTTGGGTTCTTGCTTCAGCCTCCCCAGAAGTTGGGAAACTACAGGCACCCGCCACAACACCCCACTATTTTTAGAGATGGGGGTCTTGGTCTTGCTCAGGCTGGGCTGGTCTTGAACTCCTGAGTTCAAGCAGTCCACTTACCTCAGCCTCCCCTAGTGTTAGGATTATAGGAATGAGTCACCACACCTGGCCTTTGTTACTTTTATTTTAAGAATATATATTATGTATCTTATTTTTGATGCTATTATAAATAGAATGGATTTCTAATTGCAAGTGTATATTAATACGGTTGAATTTTGGATCCTTCATTATTACTGGATATGTTTATTTGAATAGTTTTTTAATGTATTTCTTAGGATTTTTCTGTATATGAGATGTCATCTGCAAATATAGTTTCACTTCTTCTTTCCCAATCTATTAATAGATGCTTTTTATTTCTTTCTCTTGCCTGACTGTCCTGGTGAGAGCCTTTAGTGCAATGTTGAGTAGAAAGTGGTAACAACTAGCATCATGTTATGTTCCTAATCTTAGTGTGCAAGCTTCTGCTGTTCACTGTTGAGCATAATGTTGCCTGTGGGCCTTTCATGGGTGCCCTGGATCAGATTGAGGAAGTTCTCCTCTCTTCTAGTTTGTAGAGTGTTTTTATTGTGAAGAGATGTGGATTTTGTCAAATGCTTTCTCTGTGTCTGTTAAGATGATCACGTGGGGGCAGCACCTATGGCTCAAAGGAATAGGGCACTGGCCCCATATGCCAGAGGTGGCGGGTTCAAACCCAGCCCCGGCCAAAAACTGCAAAAAAAAAAAGATGATCATGTGGATTCTGTCCCGTGTTCTGCTGACATGGCATATCCCATTAATTGATTTTTTGGATGTTAAACTAACCTTGCATTCCTGGGCTGAGTCCAGCTTGGTTATGGTGTTGCTGGATTTGCTTTGCTCCTATCTTGTTAAGGACTTTTGTGTCTGTATTTGTAGGCATTATTATTATTTTTTATTTTTTTTTATTTTTTTTTTTGAGACAGAGTCTAACTTTGTCACCCTTGGTCTCTACCAAGTACTCTTATTATGGTGTTATAGCTCACAGAAACCTCAAACTCTTATGTTCAAGTGATCTTCTTGCCTCAGTTTTTCATTTTTGGTAGAGACTGAGTCTCACTCTTGCTCAGGCTGGTCATGAATTTGTGAACTCAAGTGATCCACCCGTCTCGGCCTCCCAGAGTGCTAGGATTACAGGTGTGAGCCACTGCATCCAGTGTATTTGTAGGGATATTATCTGTGGTTTTCTTGTGATGCCTGTCCTGGGATGAATTGGGGTGTAGTCCTTCATCCTATTTTGTGCTTCATTCTCCAGTTTCCTGATTAAGTGCATCTCTCTTCCTTTTCCTCCCACAGGAGATGGATCCTCCCCCTCCTTTCCCCAAAGAGATTCCACACAATGAGAAGCTCCTGTCGCTTAAGTATGAGGTGGGTC
This sequence comes from Loris lydekkerianus, assembly GCA_963574355.1. Lineage (NCBI taxonomy): Eukaryota > Metazoa > Chordata > Mammalia > Primates > Lorisidae > Loris > Loris lydekkerianus. The sequence continues at coordinate 35,448 of CAUYPK010066776.1, read as the reverse complement.
TCCTCCTATCCACTCTGTCCTGAGACCCCAGCCTCTGTCCCTCCCGACCCACATCTGCAGCGTCAGGTTAATAATGGTGTTGTGGTGTTGTCCTGGTCTGCAGAGCTTAGACTATGACAACAGTGAGAACCAGCTCTTCCTGGAGGAGGAGCGGCGGATCAATCACACGGTGAGTTGAATGGGCAGCCAAGACACCACAGCCTGGGAGGTGTCCCTCAGTCCGACCCACAGAGTGAGTTCTTGTGGCAGGGGCTGGCTCAGCCATCTGGTGACTGTAGACTGACCTGTGCCACTGTCTTTTCCCGGGGAGGAGGCTCATCCCTAGCTCCCTCCTCTGTCCCGTAGCCTCTGAGTCCCAGAGCCACCATTCATTCCGTGATCTGTGTCCATGGGGACTGGGGCAAGTGAATCCCTACCCCAGGTACTGGAACTGGTAGGAGAGTGTGTCACAGTCACAGAAACTAAGAAAGCTGCTCTTGCAGATGTTAGGGGCACTGCACAAATATCAATGCCTGACTGTGAACCTGTGGAGAAAGTCACCTGCCTCCCTGAGTTGCCTACTGGGGCCCTGAGGTGCTCTGTCATCACTGAGACATTGGACAGGGGTAGATCTTTGTGGGATTTGGGGATCCCAAGTACAGTGTGCTGTGCATGGTGGTGGCCTTCAGAATTCCAGAGGCTGTATGTGGCCAGGGGCCAGTTATGCTGTCAGGCCACAGTGGCCTTTGAAAGATTGCTGGCCATCATAACACCCCCCACCTCTGTAGGCCTTTCGCACAGTGGAGATCAAGCGCTGGGTTATCTGCGCGCTCATCGGGATCCTCACGGGCCTCGTGGCCTGCTTCATTGACATCGTGGTGGAGAACCTGGCTGGCCTAAAGTACAGGGTCATCAAGAACAGTATCCTTTGACGGCGCCTGTGGCTCAAAGGAGTAGGGCACCAGCCCCATATGCCAGAGGTGGTGGGTTCAAACCCAGCCCTGGCCAAAAAAAAAAAGAACAGCATTCTTTGTCCATGTGCCCACACAGCATGGGCTCCAGCGGGATCCTGAGCCCCGAATCTGCATAGCCTGGTTGGGTGGGCCATGTCACAGTTGGGCTGTGAGGTATCTCTGGGTGTCCAGTTATCACTGTGGTCCTGCTGGGCCACTGGGCAACTGGCGATGTCTGGACTGTCCTAGGGCTTTAGCCTCTGTGGCATGGAGGTTGAGCTACGGGGTGGTGGAGGGTACAGGGTCCTAATGTGAAGCAGTGCTTATCCTTGACAAACCCCAGATGTCGACAAGTTCACCGAGAAGGGCGGGCTGTCCTTCTCCCTCCTGCTCTGGGCAACGCTGAACTCTGCCTTTGTGCTCGTGGGGTCTGTGATTGTGGCTTTCATAGAGGTACATGGGCCCTGTGGCCAGAGGCCCTTGGGGCATCAGACCCAGGGTGGGCTCAGAGGGTTTCATTGAACAGATGGGAAGCCTCAGCTTGTCCGCCCCAGCTGCCCTGCCACTGGTTACCATGGAGGGTTTCTGGTAGAGCCACATGGTACAGACTGGAAACTGCCTGAGAGAAACAGGACACATGTCCAGGCCGCTTCTCCCCAGACTCTGGTGGTGCTACTAACCCAGCAGCACAAATCCATCGCCACACAAGCCCCCACAGCCCCCACACCACACATACCTAGTGCTCACATGTGGTAAGAACTGCCCAGGCTGGCTCACCTGGGTATTGGGGTGCTCCAGGGCATGTAGTCTTAGGAGTAGGGTGACCCAGCTCCAGGGGTCCAGGCAGAGAAGGAGCAGAACCAGCTCCAAGTGGAAACCCTTCTCCAAAGGCTCAGATCCTCCTGGGCTGCCCTTCCATCCTAGAGCTTCCCCCAGAAGTCTCCCTTTGGCCTCCCCTCCTTGTCATGGATGGTGGGAGGCAGACAGAGCAGCATCCAGAACCTTTTGTTTGGGGTACAGGGTGGTAGCCCCCATGTACCAGAAGCAGGTCTTTATGCTTGGTGCCTGATGGGTTCTGGCCCACCCTAGGATATCCCTACCTTGCCCTCATGCCCTTGGGGACACATGGGGCTCTGTCTCTACTGTGTCCCACAGGGTTTCGTCCTTCAGGGTGCTTCATGTCAGGATGCTCCTATTCAGGGCTGGGAGAGTGGGAGTGGTTGTCCCCAGACATGGATCCCTCCGCTGCACCCCAATCATTGCTTCCCCCTCTTTTAGCCTGTGGCTGCTGGCAGCGGGATCCCCCAGATCAAGTGCTTCCTCAATGGCGTGAAGGTCCCCCACGTGGTGCGGCTCAAGGTGAGGTGTGCAGGGGTGCCCCTGGCCAGGTATGAAGTGGGATCTGTTAGTCAGAGCAGCTTTATTGTCTTCTGCTCCCTCTGAGTACTCCAGAACACGTTGTGTGCTGGTGACAGTGAGGAGACAGGCAGATTTTATAAAGGGGTGACCTTTTTCTTTTTTTTTCTTTCAATAGTAGAACTGGTTTTTGTACTTATTAAGTAGTACAAAAATGTGTATGTCATGGTCACAGCTATGTTAAATATGTCTGTAACTAAGGACTGGTGAATCACACGTAATGTCATCAGTAACAGCCTGATTGTGTAGTGTGTCTGTCAATTCTGTCCGCATTTCTTAGTCTGAGCCTATCCTAGAGCTCTGTCCCAGTCTGTAGGGATGGGGACCACAGCCTGGGGGGAGCTGTGGTGGCACACTGGGTACAGATCGGGCTCTCCTGGAGGCAGGAATATGCCAACCTGTGGTGATTGTATAGGCTGGTGGGAGCCTGCTGTAGTGGTTCTCAACCTTCCTAATGCTGCAGCCCTTTAATAGGGTTCTGCTGGCTTAGAGGGTTTTGTAAATGCTGTGTTAACTGGGTGAAGGGTGTAAAGCTGTCCAGAGCATCTTTAGCATAACATTCTCCTCCCTAGGGCCACCCCACAAGGGGAAGCATTTGTAAATCTTGAGGGTTCCAGACAAAGACAGCTTTTGCTTATCCTGCTTACCTTCCAATGCCATGAGTGCTCGAGGCTCTGGCAGGGGTTACCAGAGACCCTTGTTACCCCCCCACCCCAAGGCTTCTGGCTTTCCCTGGGGGTGTGTGGAGAGAACAAAGGAGCTTGCAGGGAGGGCCCTTGATGAGAGTCCCAGGCCCTCCACCTGCTCTGGCCAAGGAGCAGGACAGGCTATATGAGAGTCCACAATTTAGCATCCTTCAGAAAGGAAGGAAAGGCTCATCCTGCCCTGCTGAGGGTGCCCCTGGAGTGTGTGCAAAGGAGTTGACCTGTGAGCGCTGACCCCTTCCCCAGGATCCTGAGTCTCCCAGGTGCTCCGTGTAATCACAGTTTTATTGTTCAGGTCCCTTTAATCAGAGACTCGATGTATTTCCCTGTGTTTCAGACGTTGGTGATCAAAGTGTCTGGCGTGATTCTGTCTGTGGTAGGGGGACTGGCCGTGGGAAAGGTAACAAAGTGCTTGTGACACTGTCCCACCCCACATCTGAGTCCCCCTAGCCTTGTGAGGGACCCAAGGCCTGTATGTGATCTGTGACCACTGGTTGCCTTCTGTGTCTTCAAGGAAGGGCCAATGATCCACTCAGGGTCGGTGATTGCTGCTGGGATTTCCCAGGGAAGGTCAACATCACTGAAGCGCGATTTCAAGGTGAGCCTTCTCCTCTTCCTGTGCAGGTGGGTTGTGGATGCCATGGTTGTGGGAGCCCCTCCGGGAACTGGGTTTCCCTCGGCACCTTCAGGCAAGGGAGCCTGTCCCCTTCCCCATCTTGAACAAAGGGTGTGTTCCTTTTGCTTCCTGATCCTGTGGCCATCCCCCAAGGGTTCCCCTGCTATGTGGGTATGAATTTACTGTGCAACGGTCTCTGGCTCTAGCGACTTCTGAAAGGAATATATAAAGCATTTCACATTAGAGATGTTTGTTTTTCAAGATAAATGCATAACAGTTTTGTTATGGTTCCCCAAAAAGTCAGCAGTATTTTGATAGGAATGGCTCTGAATTATCATGAATTTAGACAGTTAGTAATACTTTACAGTATAGTCTTTTTTTAAAATTGAGAACAAGTTTAGGTTTCTCATTAATTGTTTTCATTAGGTCTCATTAGAGTTTAGAGGTTCGGATGTATCTTTTTTGTGTATTGTAAACTCGAATTCCTGTCATGAGGGGTCTTACTCTTGTTTGCCCTCCCCTGTGGGCAGCAGGACAGCCACACGGCCTGTTTTCTCCTGTGGCTGCTACAGCGCTGTGCCCTCCCTGCGTCCGGTAACGGACAACTGCCCCTCTCCAGCCCTTGTCTAGGTGGGTGGCATAGTTGATGTCCCTTTCTGGGATGTGCTGGCTCATTGGAAAACCTGCCTGAGACTCTGTTTCTGTTTCAGATCTTTGAGTATTTCCGCAGAGACACAGAGAAGCGGGACTTTGTCTCAGCAGGCGCTGCAGCCGGTGTGTCAGCTGCGTTTGGAGCCCCCGTAGGTGAGGAAGGGCTGGCCGTGCTAGTCTGGCCTGTGCCTCAGGAGCTTCCTGCCCTGCGTGTGTGAAGGAATTGTTTTAGTACTTCTAGACTGAGTGCCCAGTGAGAATGGCTTGGAGTTACTGGGCAGGGGGTTGGCAGAGGCATTGGGCGCTGTGCCCAGGCCTGACCTTAAGATATCCTGGCAGCCCCTCTTCCCAAGCCCTTTCTCTTCCAACTCTGTAGCTTCCCTTTGGCCTGGTCTTAGTTCCCTGGGGTCTGGGGCAGAAGTTGATGGTGGGTGCCAGTGCCCTATGTCTACTGGCCCTTGAGGCTCCACCCCTTGCCTTTCAGGCGGGGTCCTATTCAGCTTAGAGGAAGGTGCCTCCTTCTGGAACCAGTTCCTCACATGGAGGATCGTAAGTACCTGGCTGGGGTGGACACCTTGCCCTGGGCCAAGAGTGTGGCGTCCTTGCTTGAGGGCCTGTGGAATTGTGTCTGGCATCATGCCCCCTGCATTCCATCAGACCCTGTGCCTGCCAAGACACTGGTGCACTTTGCTGCCCAGGTCCCCATCCCAGGCAAAACATCACCCTAATGCAGTGGTTCTCAACCTGTGGGTCGCGAATTGTATTAAAGGGCCATGACATCAGGAAGGTTGAGAACCACTGCCCTAACGCCTCCTAGCTATGTGCTAGAATGGCGGGAACCCCAGACTCTCCCTGCTGTCCTTTGTGAGGGACAAAAAGGGGACATCAACAAAGGGCTGTGGTCCCAGCCACGTGGCACACAGTGGGCCCAGCAGTTTGGCTACAGTCCCTTCCCTTCTTCCTTGGATAGGGTCTGCTGACTCCTGGTCCCCTGAAGGATGGGCGGGGCTATGGTCACTGCTAGAGCCACCTCCTCCTGGCACCAGCTCCCGTGCTCAGAGGTGGGCTCGGGGCACAGCTTTAGTGCTGCTGTTCTCCTTCCACAGTTCTTTGCTTCTATGATCTCTACCTTCACTCTGAATTTCATTCTGAGCATTTACCATGGGAACATGTGGGACCTGTCCAGCCCAGGCCTCATCAACTTCGGGAGGTTTGACTCGGAGGTAAGCTGCCACATCCCCACTGGCTCTTCCTGCTGCCAGGACCCTGTTTGCTTGAGGCCTAGAGTTGAGAATTGGTCTTTGGGAAACCTTTAACCCTTAGCTGTGGAACTGAACTCTTGTCATGCACTTTAGGGGCCCTCACGTGCTCCCAGAAAATGTTAGTTGAGTGGTCCCTGCAGTCAGATTGCCTGTGAGGTTGCATGACCCTGGGCCAGCACATAGGCTATGGTTCAAGAGTGTCCCGGGTGTGTATGGAGCAGCGGCTGTGGGAGTGCATGGACTTGGCCCACCCTTTGTGGGGTGGCCCCAGGACCTGTGCTGCAGAGCCTCCTGGACACCGGTGAGAGGGTAAATTCTGAGTTCTGAGGTCTGGTGCACGGGGAAACCTCGGAGTCACTAGGCATATTCTTGGACTTGGGGACATCCCCTCCTGGTGGCTAGAGACTGGGGAGAGGAAGCACTAAAGCCTCCTGAGGCCCTCTGAGAGCCTCCCCATCCCCTGGTGGTGGGGGGGAGGGAGTTCATAGTGCTCTGAGTCTTCCCTCCTTTGCGGCCCCACGTGGAAATGTTGTAAGGTTCCATACATGTGAGCAGATCTCATGATGTCCAGCCCTTGCATTTTCATGGAAGGGAGCTGTGGGCTTGTCCCTGTAGCCTAGGCTTCCTCTTCTGTCTGCACAGAAAATGGCGTACACGATCCATGAGATCCCCGTCTTCATTGCCATGGGTGTGCTAGGTAAGGGTGCTCAACGGTAGACGTGGCTCACGCGGGGGCTGCTCCTTCTGGGTCTCACCCAGGAAGGGAACTGAGGGTGCTTTGTGTTGTTTCCTGTTACTTTTCCATTGGCAAAATGAGGGGCAGGGAAGGGCCCCCCTTTTTTCTCTCTAAGAGGTAAAATGAGCCCCAGCAGGATTTATTACTCACTGGAAACCATTTTCCCCGGGAGGAAGGCAAAGCCTGTGAGGACTAAGCCACCCTCCAACAGTGTGCAAGGGGTAGGGAAAGTATTTAACGGGCCCTCCTCCCCCCTTTCTATAGCCTTTGAGGGGTCTCCTGCCTCCTGGAGAACTGCAGAGGAGAGGCCCTACTTGCCTTGCCCTGTGACTCACGCACGTCTCTCTGGTCTCAGGTGGTATTCTCGGAGCTGTGTTCAATGCCTTGAATTACTGGCTGACGATGTTTCGAATCAGGTAAGGAAACCTCAGTTCTGTGTAGGGTGCCAATAGGTGCGGCTGCTTGGGGCATTTGAAAATGGATGTGGTGGTGTGAGTTTTATATCCCTGGTCAGGGCTGGCAGGCTCCACGCATAATGGGTCCTTCCCTCATGGCTTGTACCCGACTGACCTGCCCAGAGGAGAGTGTCTGGGGGTTTGGGGAGGGCCCCAGAGGACAACCCCTGGACAGGAAGTAAGGCCCTGCATAGATCCAGGACTGGCCTGGTGGATATCCAGCCTTCGCCTGGGTTACCCTTTCATGTGACAAGAGCAGCAATTAGAGTGCTGTGGGGTCTGTAGGAGGCTCCTGAGCTGGGGGCTCTTCCCTCCTCCCCTTATTCTTGTTTCAACTATGTCAGGCCCAGCTGGGATACTGGGAGGTTTCCCAGCATCCAGGAGGGTTGCTGCTGCGAAGTCCTCACCACCAACCACATAGAGGAGGAGAACCGGGTTCTTGGTACAGTGGCAGGCTCAGATTGCCCTGGCAGCTTCCAAGGGCATTTCTCCAGCCACCCACACCCTGACTCTTGGCTACAGGTACATTCACCGGCCCTGCCTCCAGGTGATCGAGGCCATGCTGGTGGCTGCTGTCACAGCCACTGTTGCCTTCGTGCTGATTTACTCATCGAGGGATTGCCAGCCCCTGCGGGGGAGCTCCATGTCCTACCCACTCCAGGTGGGAGGCCTGGGCCCAGGTGATGGGGCTGGCAGCTGTGAAGGGCCCCCAGCAGTCCTCGCCTCAGTCCTGCTCACAGCAAGGGGATGTTGATTCAGCCAAGTTCTAAAAGAGAACAGGCCTAGTGTGTCTTAGGGCCAGCCCCATCTACCCAGATCCCAGAGGAGGCGAGGTCATCTGCTGGAGCGCCAGGGGACAGACAGGACAGTGATATCAGCTGAAGTCTCACCCCAGTCCCCTTCCCAGAATGACAGCCTGATTATAGCTGCAGAAGGGTGGGCATAGGTTTGCAGCCAGGAGAAATGCAAACCTGCATCCACATAAAAGCTTTGTGCAAGAGGTTCACAGCAGCTCAATTCATAACAGCCCCATAGTGGAAACTGTCCACACAGCCTTCCCCGCAGTGAAGATTCTGCCGGGTAAAGGAAGGAGGCTCTGAACAGGCCTCAGCATGGACAGCCTTGACTACACTGTTTTCAGAGAGAAGCCAGACACACATGGCCACACTGTGTGACTCTGTGGACATGGAACCTCCAGAGTAGCTCAGTGGTTGCCAGGGCTGGGGGAGAATAGGGGTGAGGGCTGACAGGACAGGGACCGGCTGTGCAGGGGCCCATGGGTAGCCAGCTTTGTTCTGATCCTGTCTTCTGTTGGGGCCTCAGCCTCCAGCCCCCACCCCCAGGTCTGCCAGGGCTCCTCAGGGACAGGCTGGATACCTCAATAGGGCTAGATGTGCCTCCAGCTCTTGCATGTCCTAGGCCTGTGTGTTCCTCCCTGCATGGCAGCACCCTTACCTGACCCCATTGTGGGGGCTTCAGCTCAATGCTGGCCAGGCCTGGAGCACACTCTCACTAATGGCAGTGCCAGGCCTGTGTCTGCAGCCTGCCAGCCTGTCCCCCTGTCTAACCTGTCCTCTCTCTTGGCCTTGCAGCTCTTCTGTGCAGATGGTGAGTACAACTCCATGGCTGCTGCCTTCTTCAACACCCCAGAGAAGAGTGTGGTGAGCCTTTTCCATGACCCACCAGGTATGTGCTGGTTGATGCTGTCAGGCATGGGATGGGGTGCTGGGTGCAGGGCTGACACATTGGGTTCCTCATGCCCCTCAGAATCAGGCCTGACCAGGCTTCTGGAGGGTCACGTGGGCTGGCTCCATCCCATCTCCGGGGTGAATTTTCCTACTGAGTCACTCTGAGGCAGGGAACTAGCCTCGCATTTCTAGTAGTTGTGTAACCACCTGCTGCTCCTGTCCCTAGCTGCCTCACCTGCCTTGTGCCCAGAGCAGTGCCCGTGGCACAGCAGGCCTATGGTGGAGCTGCTGAGCTCTGGGCCCTTTTCCCAGTACCTCCTCTCCCACTAATGTCCTTGTTAGATTTTCTGTCATATGACTGGGGGCAGTTGAGACTGTTTCTAGTTGTTTCCTGTCACAAACAAAGCCACTGGGAATATCCTAGTTCTCTGGTCTATTTTTGAGGAATTGGTGAGGAGGCCAGGCCCCCAGATGCTCTGTGCAGGGCGCTGGTGTCCTTCCATGGGCTCATGGTTCCAGCATCTGGTCAACATTGCCCCTGCAGTGAGCACTTGGCTGGTGTGGAATGGTGACCAATGGCCTTCCACACAAAGTCCCCTCCCCTTGGCCTTGAGGTCACAACATGATGACCTGCTGGCTGCACTGGTCAGCCTCCCCCACATCCTACCAGCCCAAACCCAAGCATAGGACTCAGCCTCTACACTCTGGCCAATGTGGACCTCAGCACCTGGGAGAGAACCTCCCTGGAACTAGGGTCAGACCAGCAGGCGCTGCTCCTGGGCCCAGAGCGCCTCTTCTTTTTCCACCTAGACCTCAGAAGGAGGTCTCTTGAGCCATCCACCTGCCCATCTGCCTCTGGGAGATCATTTTTCCTGGACTATAGACCGGGTTGGGTTGCAGGGACTGATCTGTGCTCAGGTGGGAAGGAAACTCCTATGCCTTATCTTCTAACTTGTTGGCTGGGTGAGGTCCAATTTGTTACGTGGAACAGAGCTGGAGCCTGGCTGCTACCTGTAGGGATGAGCGCTCACCCTGCCTAAGATGGGACCTCCAGGCTGGACGTGGCCCCCTTTCCTGGGCAAGGCTGCAGGTTGTAGTGTTCACTTCTGGACTCTCGACCTGGTGCTACTGTGGTCTGGGGTCTGACCTGTCCTCCCCCTGCTGTAGCCATCTCCTGAGGGGCCGTGTGCCTTCCTTGCTCATGGTGTCCCATCTCATCCTTATGGCCCTACCTTTTCCCAGGGATGCTGAGCACACCTCCCAGGAAACGTGTGGCTCCCAAGATGTGCCCACAGAGTGTGAGTCACATGGGAGACCGAGTAAGCCCCTGCTCTCTCCTAGGCTCCTATAACCCACTGACCCTTGGCCTGTTCACCCTGGTCTACTTCTTCCTGGCCTGCTGGACCTATGGGCTCACAGTGTCTGCCGGGGTCTTCATCCCATCGCTGCTCATTGGGGCCGCCTGGGGCCGGCTCTTCGGCATCTCCCTGTCCTACCTCACAGGGGCGGCGGTAAGTGTGGGGTTCCTGGTATGCCAGCCTGGAGACCCCTGTGGATGGTGGGCAGCAAGTGCTGGAGTGCTCAGCCCCGGTGGGCACCCTGCCAGGTGCAGAGTGGGTGGGCACTACATGTGGGCAACCTGGCTGCGTGGCCGCCTGCTGCCTGCTGTCCTCCCCTGCCCTCACCAGCCTCCGCCAAGCCTCAGTGTGTATTTGCGTTGCCCTTTTTTCACTCCATTTATTCAAATAAGGCTGAAATCTGTAGGAGGGGCCACAGCAAGAAGTCTCTGCTCCCCAGGCCTCCGCCCTGCTCAGGTTTCCTTTTTCTCCTTGAAGGTAAACTTCATATACCATAAGATACTCCATTCTATTTATTTATTTATTGATTTTTGAGACAAGAGTCTTCTTATGTTGTCCTCGATAGAGTGCCGTGGTGTCATAGCTCACAGCCAACTCAAACTCTTGGGCTTAAGCAATTCTGTTGCCTCGGCCTCCCAAGTAGCTGGGACTACAGGCGCCCACCACAACGCCCAGTTATTTTTTTGTTGTAGTTGTCATTGTTGTTCGGCAGGCCCGGACCAGGTTTGAACCTGCCAGCCCTTGTGCAGGTCCCTGGCATCCTAACCACTGAGCGATGGGTGCCAAGCCAGATACTCCATTCTAAACAGCTGAGTGGCTGTTTGTCACGTTCTAAATGTTGTGCAGCCATCACTACCTAGTTCCAGAACATTCTGTCATCCCAAAAGGAAACCACTGTGCCCATTAGCACTCACTCCCCATTTTCACCTCACCCTGGCCCACCCCCAGCCTCCTTTCTGTCTAGAGTTGCCTGTACTGGACACTTCATGGAGTCCCTTAGTGTGTGGCCTTTTGTTCTAGGTTCTTTGGCTAAGCCTCATGTTTCTGAGGCTCACCCATATTGTAGTGTGTCAGAATTTCACTCCCTTCCGTGTTCAGCATTTTCCCAGGGTGGCACACCCACAATTTGGGCACCCATCCTCTCCTGCTATTCATATGTGGACGATGTGGTGAGGCCATGGCCGTTCCATGGGTGTGTGCGTGAGCTGTGGGGCTGACTCCTGCATGTGGCTCCTGGACTTGTGTATCTTGGTGGTTTGGGCTGGGGATTGCCATACACTCCAGCACTCCTGTATGGTCCTTGCAGATCTGGGCGGACCCTGGCAAGTATGCCCTGATGGGAGCAGCTGCCCAGCTTGGTGAGTCCTGGCTGTTCTGTCTTTGCACAGGGGTTTCCCTCTCACTGAGTGAACAAAGAGGAAAGTGGGCCCAAGCAGGCAGGATCATTGCCCCCATGTGGCTGAGGGTCAGTGGTCAGGTCAGGGCTGGGCAGTGGCCATCCTTACAGGGCTGGGGTCCAGTTGGAGAGCTGGACAGGCCCAAGTACTGCACAGATATTTAGCAGAGCCACATGAGCTATGACCACCCTGCAGGTGGGATTGTGAGGATGACCCTGAGCCTGACAGTCATCATGATGGAGGCTACCAGCAATGTGACGTATGGTTTCCCCATCATGTTGGTGCTGATGACCGCCAAAATTGTGGGTGACGTCTTCATCGAGGTGTGTGGGCTTTAGTCCCTCTCTGCAGCCTGTCCCTCCCCGGCCCCTCCAACTGAGGCCTTCAAGACCTCTTGTACCCTGGCCCCTCTACCAACAGCTTCTCTGGTCGGGCCCCTCACCACACAGCTCTCCTACTCCCAACCCCTCACACTTCAACCCCTCACCCTGAGGGTCTCACACCCCTGGCTTCCAAGCCAGATGCCCTTGGGCTGTGGGTCCTACAGCAGCAAAGTGATATCATGACACCTGCCCCAGGGCTTGTACGACATGCACATCCAACTGCAGAGCGTGCCCTTCCTGCACTGGGAGGCCCCGGTCACCTCGCATGCACTCACAGCCAGGTATGTGGCCAGGCTGCCTTCAGCCTCCCACTCCCCCTGGGCCTCATCCCCACCAGGAGCCCGGGGTGGGGGCCACAGGATATGCAGTAGACGTCGAGGTGGGAGCTGGTGGGGGGTGCCTCGGTGGGAAATGCGGGTGGGGGGGGCTCCTGGCCCCATCTCCAGGTGTCCTGTCTATCTGATGGGAGTGCCTGTGGGTGCTGGTGACCATGTGATGAGCTTCTCTGGCAGGGAGGTGATGAGCACACCAGTGACCTGCCTGCGGAGGAGGGAGAAGGTGGGTGTCATCGTGGATGTGCTCAGTGACACGTCGTCTAACCACAATGGGTTCCCAGTGGTGGACCACGCGGATGACACCCAGGTACCAAGGGCTCCTCCCTGGCAGGCCAGGGTCCTGATCTGGTGTCTGTTGTGAAGTATTACATGGCTCCTGGGGTGTAGGAGCAATTCACTGGGTGTTGAGTGAGGTTCTGTTATATGCCAGGGAGCTGCAGTCCCATAGATGTGAGGAAGCTCCCAGGATGTATGAGCGCTGAATGCCTGGGCTGGGCTGGGCTGGTGCCACGGGGTCAGTGGCCATGTCCTTTGCTAGGAGTCCCTGTTGGAGTGTGCTGCACTCTCCTAGGCCTTGCCCTACTGGGGCGAGTTGACATGGATGCTGGGCTGGTGTGTTGTTGGGGCACACTAGGGGCAAAGCCACTGTCTCTGGGTTCACTTTCTCACTCTTTGCAGTTAGGCCACACGGCATCATCTCTGGTCCTTAGGGACTAAGCAGACCTTTCAAGTGAAACACTGAGGCAAACCTGGTGCTTGTAGGTGGCTGCTGAATAGTGACCGTGCCCAGATGGAACATCTGGCTAGAGCAGGGTTAGAGCCACAGTCCTGGCTACTGGTGGCCCCTGCAGGAATCATGGTCCTGACTACCAACCTCTCTTGCAGCCTGCCCGGCTCCAGGGCTTGATCCTGCGCTCCCAGCTCATTGTCCTCCTGAAACACAAGGTATACTATGAGACCTGGGGCCTGGATGTCTCCTGGATGGGGTGCAGGGAGCCTCTGAGAGCCCTGCCTGGAAATCTCATGTGGTTACTATACACAGGTGTTTGTGGAGAGGTCCAACATGGGCCTTGTGCAGCGGCGGCTGAGGCTGAAGGACTTCCGCGATGCCTACCCACGCTTTCCCCCGATCCAGTCCATACATGTGTCCCAGGATGAGCGCGAGTGCACCATGGACCTCTCCGAGTTCATGAACCCTTCCCCCTACACGGTGCCCCAGGTATCCGCCGGTACACAGGTGTCTGAGGGGACAGCATAGTGAGGGGCAGAAGCTCTGTACCAAGTAGACTGAGGGAATGGTGAGACTTCTGGGGTGAGGAACCATGATGGCAAAGGGAGCAGGGCTGTGGTGGTTTGGTTTAAGGCCATGTGGCCAGAAGGAGCCCTGGGGGCCAGGACCCTGGGAAGAGGGTGCCATCCCAGTACCACTTGGTGCTTTGTCCCTGGGAGGTGGACATGCACGGGTCTCAGGCTTCAGGGAGCATGGGTAGCAGCATGGATTTGGGGCTGGAGCCCAGGATGCACCCCAGTACCTTGTGGCAGTGCTGGCTGTACCCAGGTAGGCACGGGTGAGCCCCAGCTGTACTGACATTGCAGGAGGCGTCACTCCCTCGTGTGTTCAAGCTCTTCCGGGCCCTGGGCCTGCGGCACCTGGTGGTAGTGGACAACCACAATCAGGTGAGTGGCAGGTGGGTGGTTAAGAGGTAGCCAAGTGGTCTGTGTCCTGCTTGTCCCAGCCCTGGAGTGAGGGTACCCTGGTTGCTGGCTCCCTATAGGAAATACTAAGGCATAAGGCCCAGCCTGCCACCACACCCCTTGCCTTGCTGTGCTGCTCTATTACCCTCACAGGCAGGGTGGCAGGTGCTGGCGTGGGCCTGACCTGGCTTTGCCTTGCAGGTGGTCGGGCTGGTGACCAGGAAGGACCTCGCCAGGTACCGTCTGGGGAAAGGCGGCTTGGAGGAGCTCTCACTGGCACAAACATGAGCCCCGTCCCACCCTTGGTGGGCAGTGGCACTGGCGCTTCAGCCCCTTTAGCCTCCCCTCAAGGTCACTGGTCTTTTGGTCAAAGCCTCACTTCCTGAGCAGCATCAGGAGCAGGTATACCCCAGACTTGGGAGTAGGCTGGCTGGCAAGTGAACATAGCCCTGGTTGAGGGCAATTGGTTTACATCCTCACCATGTCCCCTGTACCTTGGCCATGGACTTGGTTCTCTCCTGGGTTCTTAACTTAAGGGATCAAATGTGTGTGCAACACCCTTTCTGGCAGCTGGCTGCTTTAAGCCAATGAGAGGGTCTGGCGTGTGACTGGGCCTGATGTCCCCATGTGGGAGGCTTTGAGACCTGGGAGCTAGCCTGGCCCCCAAGCTGTGGGCTTGGTCTGGTCTCCAGCAGAGAACTGACAGCCTGTGGCTCCCAGGCTTGAGTGACAGCCCCAGCTGGAATGGAAGCTCCAGAATTTAAGGGGCAGAATAGTCCCAGAGAGCAGCCTTGGGTAGACTCCATGGGAGAGCCCCACATACACCCTCGTCTGCACCCTGACTTCGGTGAACACTGGTCTGGGGTCTCAAGAGCCGAGAAGAATCCCTGAGGGCCGAGCCCCTGAATCCAGCCACATTTCTGTCCAAGCACTGCCCTTGGAGCTGCGGGTCCCCACACCTGCATATTGCCTCAACTTGGGGGAGCCTGCAGTCGGCAACTCTCCCTCCTGCCTGTGCCCACCACAGAGCAGGTGACTTCAAAGGGATGGTGAGCACTAGTGCATGCAGCCCCTGCATCATGGCAAGGGTCTGTCAGAGCAGCCTAGGTCCTCTGCTGGGCAGCACACATGGCCCCCTTGCTGTTTTCTTCTGAGGGAGGACCCAGAAGCCAACAGGCAGCCCACTCTCACAACCTTCTGTGGCCCTGGAGTGTGAGAAATAAAGGAATCACACCAGTTAGCCAGTGCCACTCTCGTATTCTCACCCAACCTGGGCTATAGTGCCACAGCCTAGGGTTTGGGGGTGGGGCTCTGCGATCAGCTATCCTGTGAATGTCAATGGCTTCCCTTGATGGCTGTAGCACCAGCCCCTGGGAGCACTGCAGCCACCCCAGGGCCCCATAGGAAGGCGGTCTCGGGTATGGTCTTGTGGGACTGGCCCTTCCCTGGAGCACTGACTACCGCGCCCATTTTTTTCCTCTTGATCTCCTACCCTGGGGATGAAGAGCCTGGTTCCTGCCTTCCTAGCTCTGGGTCCCTTTCCTTGTCTCCACACCTGGGCAAAGGTGGGAAGGTTTCTTCCCAGGGAGCTCTGAATCTACCTGAGGAGTTGGGCATGGGGACTGCCCCACAGGGTCAAGGAGCATACCAGCTGGGCTGAAGCAAGATGCCCCGCACCAGGCTTCAGAGACGTGGTACTAAAAAGCATGTGCAATGTCCCTTAACAATTGTTTTGTATAGATAATGCATTGAAATAATATTTTGGATATATTAGGTTAAATAAAGTGACCTATAAAGTTCATTTTGCCTCTTTACTTTTTTTTTTTTTTTTTTTGAGACTGAGTTGAGTCTCACTGTGTTACCCCAGTTAGAGTGCAATGATGTCATTACAGCTCAAACTCCTGAGCTCAAGGGATCCTCCCACCTTGGTCTCCCAGAATGCTAGGATCACAGGCATGAGCCACTGTCTGTCCTGTCTACTTTGTAATGTGGTTGCTAGAAAGGCATCACTGGTAACTGGCCCCCTCCTCTTGGCTGCACTGCCTTAGACCACATCCTCGGCACCAGCTGCTTCTGCCCTCTGGCGTGTAGGCCTGGCTGTTCAGTCTGTCCCAGGCTCTCAGTCTCACTGCTCCATTCTCCAGCCCAAGGGCGACCACTGTTCCTGGCATCCCTTCCATTAGGGCCCAGGCCAGGCCGGGGTCTCCTGACCTTCACCAGGGGCCACCAGCCACTCCCCTGCTGGCTGAGAGATGCTCCTTTGTGCCCCCTTGGGAATGGCATCTCTTCAGATCCTTTCAGAAGCAGGCAGTTGGAGAGGCCTTGCAGGAATGGGAGGGTTGAGAGTTCAGGTTCCACCGACAGTTGGGCTGTGAAATCACGAAGTTCTGGTGAGGAAAGTAAGGTTACAGAATAGACCTAGCTGTCTAGCCACACCTGCACCCCGGGGATCTTCTGGGAAGGAGGGAAGATTTGAGGACAAGAGTTCGCCACACTACCCTGCTCACTCCCCAGCTTCCAGCCTGATTTCCCTGCCTCTCTAGAGCCAGCCCCTAACTGCCCTGTCTTCCGTCAGCACTGGACAACCAACCACAAAGGTCAGGGACCCAGGGCCACAGCTGCAGGGGGACTGCTGATGAAGCCATGTCAGGTGAGCTGCCTTGTAGGGGCCTAGTTGGGAAGAACAAATTCTAAGGAAAGTCCCAGCTGCTAGTGTGAGCCACACAGGATGCCTTTTCTTCCTAACCCCTGGGAACTTTTTCTGGAGCTGGCCAGGTGGGCACTGCCCTGTTTCTGCTGTCTAGTGCTATGTGTCCTCAGACAGGGTCCTGGGCCTCTCTGAGCTGAAGACTCCTGTCTGGACCCAGCTGTGCCAGCTCAGGTGGTGTCCTGCAGCAGTTGGGGTCCTATCTAGTATATCACCTATCACACCTAGTGAGAGCCAGTTCCCTGAGGGGTAAGTGCCTAAGGCACCTTCTTACAGAGCCATTGGACAGCAGCCCGTCCTCCAGGGCATCGCCACTCTCCCATCTGAGCGCTGTCACCCTAGAGGACCTGGGGCTCCTGGTGGAAAGCTTGACCAGCCCTGAGCCCTTGAGTCTGGAAGAGGTCTCAGAGAGGTATGAGTCCAGCCACCTAGTGTCTACTACCTCTGTCCCAGAGCAGGACACTGCCAAGCGCTGGGATCAGCTGGAGCAGTGGTGAGCCTGCGGGCATGGGAGTGGGAGGACTACACCCTCCAGAGCACAGCCTGACTCGGCCCTACTTCTGCCCTGACCAGGGTGGCCTCTCTGCAGGCTGAGATGGCCCGCCTACAGGGGCACGAAGAACGCTGTGAGCACACCATGCTCAGCTTGCTGCGAGAGCTGGTCCACCTGCGGGCCCATGTACAGCTGCAGGGCTCGGAGCTGACACAGCTGCAGCAAGAGGTGCAGCTACAGGCAACTCGGACCCCAGAGAAGGAGGTGCCAGAGGTTAGCAGCACCTCCTGCATGGGCCAAGCACCCCACTTCCTGGGCGCAGCAGGCAGCTACCTCCCAACCCCGAGCCCACCACAGCTCCAGTTGCCCAGCCCCAGAGCCTGGGAGCCCCACCATGTCTGAGTCAGGAGGGCTCCAAAGGCAGGTGGCAGCTCCTAGGCCCATGCCAGCCCACACCCTCCTCCTTGCAGTTCCCTGGCCCCCAGAACCAGAACCAGAACCAGATGCAAGCCCTGGACCGAAGGTACCCTCCACATGCACTTGCGAGCACATCCTCAGTGGGAGGGTAGGGGCTTGGGCTTCCAGAAAGTAGTGGCCAGTGCCAGAGCCCTTCTGGGCACAGCCAAGGTCTTCACATCCCCAGTCAGCTGCCTGCCCCCCTCAGAGAGGCCTGGGTCTGAAGGCACCTCAGCAGCCCACACAGCCAGAGGACACGGTAGAAGGCAGGTTGCAGGGCACCCCAGCTGGACCTGCAGTCCCCAAAGGCTGCCCAGCCTGCTCTGGGCCTGTCAGAAGTGGCCCCTGTGTGCCAGGCTGGTGGAGGTCCGGGAAGCCTTGACCCAGATCAGGAGAAAGCAGACGCTGCAGGACTCGGAGCGCAAGGGTGCCGAGCAGGAGGCAGCCCTCAGGTGGGCCCACCTGCCGCCCCTCAAGACTGCCTCTAAGCCCATCAGGTCAGGGGTGCGGAGGTCACTGGCTCAGCCAAGGTGCTTCCAGCAGGACTTCCCCTGCCCTTGGCTGAGCTGCTGGCTGCTGGGGACCCTTTGGGGAAGGAAACCCAAGCCCAGGCCCTGGCCCTATCCCTTGTTGGTGCCCAGCTCTTGCTCCAAGGTCTGCTCCCTACTCCTGCATGTGCCTGGGTGGGGTTGTATGTGTCCTGCTTGCCCAGACTGAGGGCCAGCCCTGGCCCCCAGGCAGGCCCTGTGATCAGCTGGGCTGGTGTGACTGCAGCCCATGTGCCCAGGCTGGCTACGCTGACCGACTTGGTGAAGCAAGAAGAACAGGGTCGAGAGGCAGCTTGCAGCACCCTGCAGAAGAGCCAGGAGGATGCCAGCCAGAAACTGGGCCATGAGGTGGCCAGGATGCAGGTACCACAGGGGCCCAACCTAGGCAAGGCCCACCAGGAGGGCCCAAGGAGATCCCTACACTCACAGCCTGTGTCTCTCCTGTCGAAGGGATCTCTCTGCTACTGGCTCTCTTTTTGGTTCTGCCCACGTGATTGGGACTAGGCAAGCCAAGGAGGTAGTGAAGGCACTGGGCTAAGGCTCTCAACATGCCTGGTGCAGGGGACTTCCCCTGTGGTAGTGCTGCCTTCTCCCTGAGCCTGGGACATCTGAGCACTCTCTCCGAAAGCCAAGGCCCACTGCCTGTCCTTGTGCATAAAGTTTTATTGGTACACACAGCTACAAGCAGTTTTTTATGTCATCACTGGCTACTTTGGGGTCGAGAGGTACAACAGAGATCCTGCAAGACTGCAGCGTGACCATCTGCCTGCTCCAGGGCACCCTCCTGCTGGTGGCCAGCAGGGGCTCAGGCAGATGGAGCTTCCCAAGAGCTTTCTGCTCTGTGGCCTGGGCTAGGCTGTGCTTCCCCTGGACCCTGCCCTCCAGATGCCCAGTACAGCAGGAAGGCAGCTGTCTGGAAGGAGACAGGGCCCTGAGCACTCTGGCTACTCCTGGGCCACTGATGTCCAGCAGAAGCCATACAGGGATGATGGGGACCCTCCCCAGGCCCAGGTGACCAAGCTCAGTGAGGAGATGAGCCTCCGCTTCCTGAAGAGGGAGGCCAAGCTGTGCAGCTTCCTCCAGAAGAGCTTCCTTGCACTGGAGAAGGTGGGGGCCACCTCCTGCTCACCCGGCCACATCCCCCAGGCCAGACCCTTGGCAGACTGGGCTCTCCCCACAGAGGATGAAGGCCTCAGAGAGCTCACGGCTGCGGCTGGAGTGTCGCCTGCGGGAGGAGCTGGAGGGCCGCTGGGAAGCACTGCAGGAGCTGATGGAGGAGCGCCTGCGATCTATGTGTAGTCAGCGCCAGGTGGGGCCTGGCAGATCTGGATAAGTGCGTGGGACAGGGACAGGGGCAAGGGGCTCAAAGCTGCCTCCCCCTGGCAGCAGGAGCAGGGCCACCTCCTGGCGCAGTGCCGCAGTCTGGACGCAGCTGTGGTTCAGCTGACCAAGTTTGTGCGGCAGAACCAGACATCACTGAAGCGCATCCTGATGACTGAGCAGAAGGCCCGGTGGGTGTCCCCAAGGCTGGCTGGGACCTCATGGCTGTCAGGCCAGGGGGACTCCAGCACCTCACTTAGGAACTGGCAGCAGTGGCCATGCCTCCCCCGGAGCCACTTCTCCTGTTGGGGGCCCCCTGTCTGTCCCTCGTTGGGAGCTCGGGGGTACAGCACTAATCTTGGTAGCCCTACAACTGCACTCCATCTTCTCAGCCCTGGGCTCCCTTCCTTGGCCAAGTGCTGAGGAGTGGGCCAGCCTTGGCTGAGGGACAGCCTTGATGGCACCATCCCCTCAGGGATGCCAAGGGGTGCTTGGAGGAGAGCCAGGCCGAGGAGCTGGCCTCCCAGGTGCAGGAGAGCCTGGAGGCTGTGCAGCTGGCCAGTGACCTAGCCCGGCAGGAGATGCACAGGCAGCTGGCAGTGGTGAGAGGCAGGGTGGGCAAAGAGGCCCAGGACCCCAGCAGGGTGGCCCAGGTACACAGGACAGGTGCTCAACAGGATTTCTTGTTCCCCACCTGCCCCTGCAGCTCCAAGAGAAGAGCCAGGGCCTAGAGGCATCGGTAGCCCAGCTGGCTGGACAGCTGAAGGATCTGAATGACCAATTCCTGACCCTGAGCTGGAGGGTGGACCTACAGGAGCAGATGCTGGGCCTGAGACTGTCTGAGGTGAGCCCAGACCTCAGGGAAAAGAAGGTACATTCAGGAAGATGGGTGCCCTGCCCCTGGGGTCATGAGCTTCCCACCTACCCAGGAGACCTATGCCCTAAGGACATACCCTACAGAAGCCTCTTCCAGAGGTGGAGCTGTTGTGTGACCTACAGCCTCCAGGGGCCGCCAAGGGAGCTCTACAGGGCAGGCTGGCGCCTACACTTGATTGAGACATGATTTGCATGTCACACACTAACCCTGTGGAAGTGTGCAGCCCATATTTGTTCTTTCAGGGGCCTGGGCAGCCATTGCCACAGTCAATTTTAGAACATTCTCATCACCATCCCCCCCCAAAGAACCCCATACCCATTAGCAGCCACCCCTAGCCCCTGGGACTTCCTATCCCCATGAATTTGCTGTCCTGACATTTTATACAAGTGGAGTCAATGCACAGCTCTGTGCCTGGCTTCTCCCTGAGCGCCGTAGCCTGCATGGGAGCTT
Organism: Loris lydekkerianus; assembly: GCA_963574355.1. NCBI lineage: Eukaryota > Metazoa > Chordata > Mammalia > Primates > Lorisidae > Loris > Loris lydekkerianus. The sequence goes on along the minus strand of CAUYPK010066776.1, from coordinate 14,969 downwards.
CAGCTGCCTTGTAGCTGAACACTGTCCCATTGTGGGATAGACTGCATAGTGTGTGTCTACTTACCCAGGGATGGGCATTAGGCTCATTTCCACTTGCCTGTCATGAGTGCTGCTGCTGTGCCATCTACCCTCTGGTTGGGGGCTTGATAACTAGGCCTGCCCTGCTGCCTTCTGGGAACATGTGTGGTCAGAACAGCCCCCAGTGGCTTTGGACCCTGGCCTCCCTTCCCTCCCCTGAAGTGCCAGACTGTCTGCTCAGGCCTATCTTGCTCACTCTCAGTGGGCCTCTTCTCAGGGACGCAGCTCTGCTTGGCAGGGGAGCCCACTAGGGCAAGGCCCTGTGATGCCCTTGGCCCTATCTGGCTTGTCTGTCCTGGACATGTCAGTCCAGTCTGCACAGGTGTACTGCCTGCCTTCAGGAACTCTGCAGCCCACCTCCTCGAGCTGCCCTGTGCCCTGGGCTCTGGCCCTCACTGAGTGTGTATGTCCCAGGTGAGGACTGAGTGGGAAGGTGCAGAAAGGAGGTCAGTTGAGGACCTGGCCAGGTGGCAAAAGGAGGTTGCTGCGCATCTGCGGGGGATGTGGGAGAAGGTGGACAGCCTTCCCCGGCAGGTGGGTGAAGCTGCAGACCTCAGGTGTGGCAGGGGCCCTTCTCCTCTGTGCCTACCCTTGGCTGTGGGCTAAGACCAAAGCAATCCTGTCCAGCTGTCTATGCTGGGGCCACCCCCCAGGGCTATCTGCTGCTTCCACCTTGTGTTTCAGATAGAAAGCATCTCGGACAGGTGCATTCTCCACAAGAGTGATTCAGACCTCAAGATCTGTGCAGAAGGCAGGGCGAGGTGAGGTAGGGGCTCCATTGACAATCACTGGGCTGGGCTGGTCCCCTTGGTACCCACAGGTCCTAAGTGCTGTGGCCCTCCCTTGTCTGGTATAGCCTGCACAGCTTCTCAAGCCCCCATCCCCACTTGAGGGGCAGCAAGGCTGAGCCCCTTTGAGCTCCCATAGCCCTACCAACTCCGGCCTGACCTGGGTACACCCACAGCTGACCCTTGTCTTGGTGCCTGCAGAGAATCTGAGGTTGGGGCCTTACGGCAGGAGCTGACTGCCCTGGTGTCATCTGTGCAGCTGCTCAAGGAGGAGAGCCCCGGGCGGAAGATTGCTGAGATTCAGGGCCGGCTGGCCACGGTATCATGGGGCTCAGGAACAGGGAGCTTCTAGTGTTCATCCACACCCACAAAGGGGAGGAAGTTGCTGCTTTAGGTGGGGTCACACCACCCACCCAGGGCTCTTCCTGTCCTGCCTCAGCCCAGCGTCCCCCCTCTCCAGACCTCATGAACACTGCCTGCTCCAGCCCACACTGAAGGGACCCCTGGAAGGCCAGACCCAGGACCCCCAGCCTAGGGGCATCTCAGCCTCTGCAAGTTCCATAAGGGCACCTGTATGGAGCCTCCACTGCCCTGGGGGGTGGTAGCAGTCATGATGGTAGGAACATTCCTGAGCAGTGGCCAGGACCACTCAGGGCCCTCCTCACCACAGGCTGGGACACGAGGTGGCTTATGCTTAAGTTCTAAGCAGGTAGTGATTTGGGGGTGAGGGCACCCTGGGAACAGCTGACACCAACAGATTGGCCAAGACTGCACCCCTGAATGGGGGGCTGTGTTTAGTTTCAGAACCAAATAATAAAGTTGGAAAACAGCATCCAGGCCAACAAGACCATTCAGAACCTCAAGTTTAACACAGAAACCAAACTGGTGAGAGGAACCCAGGGTTGGGCCTGGCTCAGTGTATCAGGGTGGCCACTGGGCCCAGGAAGTCTAACCCTACCCATGTCCAGAAGGGTGAGTCCCTAGCTCTGTAGTCTCCCTGCTGTCTGCAAGTCTGGTGCTGAGCAGAGTTTCCCCGAAGATAAGGGCTCCGGCCTGACTTTCCCATGGGAGATAAGCCCCCGTATGTGCTGGTCTCTGCCCTGGGCCTGACCCCATGGCCCTGCCGTCGTCCTGTGTCCTCCTTCACAGCTCCGGGTAACATGGGTACCCCTGTGTCCACAGCGCACGCAGGAGATAGCAGCCCTGCGGGAGAGCATGGTGCACCTGTGGAGTGAAGAGGGCCCCTGGGCGCTGACATTGGGCAGCCGCAAGGTTCTCATGTCCCTGGTGAGGCAGCGGTTCTTCATCAAGGACGTGGCCCCCGGCGAGGTCGTCCCCATGAACTGCTGGGGCGTGTATCAGGCCGTGAGGTAGGCATAGCCAGCCCACAGTCTCTGCCCAGGCCTCTGGGTTGGGGCTGAGGGCCTGAGGATGGAGGGCTGGGCACAGAGGCAGCAGGGGTCTGGAGCCATAAGCCTCATCTCTGGCAGGTGGCTGCAGTGGAAGGTGACCCTCCTGAGCCTGGTGGCTCAGCGGAGGCCAAGAGGCGTCCCAGAGAAGCTCCACAGCTGAGAGCCTGCTCAGAGCCTCACACCTTCGCCCTGGCCCCAGAAATAAATGTGCCTTGACCCTGTCAGGCCAGGTTCCCTGATGCCTGTGGGTGACATCCTCCCAGGGCCCACAGGGCTGGCCAGGCCTTCAGAGGCACTGGGCAGTGGGAGTGGCCGAGACCAGAGGGTCTCAGGCCTTGACCCACACTCCTCAGGGCTCTTCCTGTCCCGCCTCAGCCCCTCATCCCCCTCACCAGGCCTCATGAATAGTGCCAACTCCAGAGCCCATGGGTGGGGATGTCCCCAGACTCTGCCCCACAGGGAAGCAGCCCCCCAGCACCATGGGTAAACAGTACATGTTTGTTGTTTGCTCTCACAGCCAGCTGCACCCTCTCTTTCTGCCTCTCCAAGAAGACCCTGCTCATCCTGCAGGCGCTCGCCTTGCCCCTTGCTGCAGGGGCTGAGGGTCGGGGTGGAGCCATCAGCCCTCGAACCCACTGGGGCTGGCAGACAGGCTGTGGGGAGGGCTAGCTTGGTATAGGCTCTGTCCTGGCTGCCCTGGCTGCCAGCTTGGACTTTCAGGTTCCCTGGGGGACCCAGAGTGCAGAGTCCCCTGAGTCTGTGACCTTGGAGCAGCTATAGCTTCTGCCTATGTCCCCCCACTATGTATGGAGTTCTGAGGACCCCTGTGGGATTCTGCTGGGGCCAAGGGTCAGAGAGAGCCAGACCAGGGCATCCCCACTGCTTTGGCTCTTTCCCAGTCCAGGGACTGGGGACTGCTCGACTTGGGGTGCCCTGGATGGAGGGCCTAGAGGCTGTCCTGGGAAGGCAAGAGGAGAGTGATACCTTAGGGAGAGGCCTGCCACTTGCTAGGCCTCAGCCAGCTGGGCCCCATCTAGGGCCGGAGCCACCCCACTGGGCAGCTCAGGACAGGCCTCAGCTGACCAACTGGCCAGCAGATCGCTGAAGTCCGGAGTACCTGGGTGGAGCAGGCCCAAGGGGCTGGGGGCAGGCTCCCTCCAGAAGGACGGGGGCAGCTTCCTCTGGGCCATGGGTGTGATGTGGCCGTACTTGCGCTCCAGCCTCTCTCTGCAGCTGGCTGGTGCCCTAGACTCCACATAACTTCGGAGACCGTAGTCGAAGAGCTCAGCCAGAGGTCCCAGAGGCTGTGCCCCATCCCTGCTGATGCCCAGTGTGAGCGCCTGACCCTCAGGGCCTCCCAGTGAGCTGACCCTGGGCTCAAGGGCCTCCTTGTCCCCCAAGGGCCCGGCCTGGACCAGGTTCACCAGGTCAGCGTAGTAGATCTCTCCCCTGGAAGGGCTGCAGGTTGGACGGCCATCAGCATAAATGTCGCAGGCGTCTGGGTCCTGCCCCTTGTCCTTGCGGCCAAAGTACCGCTGGATATCACTGCTGATGAGCTCAGAGAATTGCAGCAGCTGCAGTGGTGTCTCAGGGCGGCTGGGACCCTGAGGGGCCATTTCTAGGGTGGCCTCAGCCCTGCCTGAGCACTGGGGGGCTGGGCTGTAGTCCTGTGGCCCCTCACCTTCCATCTCCAGCTCCTCCTCCTCCTCTTCTTCTTCCATCTCTGGTGGCTCCAGGTTTGAGAGCAGGAAGGAATGAGGGGGCAGCCGGAAATCACATAGGGGCCGAATCACGCCTGTGGCCATCTCACTGTCTCCTGTGAGGCACCAGGCACTGTCTGGGGAGGGAGGCAGAGATGGGCAAGTTTCAGTCAGCCCTGGCTGTTCCCTGGCCACTAGGCAGCCACTGCACTCTGACCCCAAACCAGAAGCCCCAACCCCATGGAGGATCGGCCACTGCAGGCCATGCTTGGTGAGGGCACAAGTTCTGCAGGGGTGAGATGCAGAAAGGGACATGGCAGGTACTGAGGGTATGTGGCCATGGCACCAGGGGGGTGGCTGCCGTGGGGTGAGACCTTGCTGGAGTATGGACCATGGGAGCTATTCCAGGTTGGGGCTGGTCACTGTCCCAGAGCAGTCAGTCAGTCATGTTCTATGTGAGGCAGTCAGGGGCTGCAGGGAGGGAGGTGGGATGGTGCCACTAGAAGTCCCAGGTGCTAGGGCTCCCCAGAGAGTGAGGAGGAGGGTAGTAGCTGCCCAGGGCCAGGTGAGGAGCTTCTGAGACAGAACCATGGGGCTTTATGGCTCTTGATCAATGGGTGGGTCTGATGGAGGGCAAGCTATACTGTCCCGTTGAGTATAGCCTGCAGTCACAGCACAAGGTTAACCTGCTGCCAGCAGCCCCAGCTAGGCATCTCCCATTGATGGCAGGGCAGCCAAAGCAGAGTCTCCCTGGAGAAGGCCACAGAGGCCACCATACTTGTTCAGGACACCCAAGAGAGGTAAGGGTGGACATCTGGGGAAGTGACCGATGGGGACAGGAGCAGCTCTTCTCCTGAACACTTGCCAGGGAGGGGCTTGTTCTGAACCCCAAGCCCCACCCTATGGACAAGTGCCCCCAGCCCCTCTAGAATGTAGAGACCTTCTGAGCCTTTCTGGGCAGGGACCCTAACAGGAGAGGGAAGAAAGTGAAGGAGATCTAGGGGAGGTGGGGGAGGTCAGCTGACCTGGGCACCTGCCCCTCCCTCACATGCAGGAGGTGAGCTGCTGGGGCCTTCCTCCTACCTGCAGGCCATGCCGTTGTCCTCATTTTGCTCATGATGCTGAGGACACCCCACCCACGGAGTCATCTGGTGGCCCTGGCGCTGGGCAGCCCAGACAGGCACCCTGTCCCCAGCCACCTGACCCCATGCCCAACCCGGCCCTGGGCCAGCCTAGCACTCTGGGGACTCTCCCTGTGGTTGGTCCCTGCAGGGCACCTAGAAGAAGGGCTCACAGGCCCTGAGCCCCCACCCGTCCCTGAGCCCAGGCTCCTACCTGGCCAAGGCCTGCAGCTCTCACTGGGCAGTCCCACCTCCACCTGGGCTCAAGCATTTATAGGCAGGCTCTGCAGCCGCCTGGGGCTGGCAAATATTTGGTGACGGCATTGTCATCCCAGACTGGGCAAATAGAGCCCGTTTGCTTTAGCGCCCGGCAACCAGGGCCCCACTGGGGGAGCACCTGCAGACTGGCCTCACCTGCATGCAGCCTGCCTGGGGACCATGGAGTGTTTGCTGCAGGCCCAGCTGGCCTGCACCTTGGGCTCTGGGACCCTTATCTCTGCTTCTAATCAGGACCTGAACCAAGCTTTGTCAAATAGGCGGAAAATTAAATTTCATGCTATTTTGAGTTCTGGAGTGGGCCTCTCTAGAGGACATCCTGCTTCTGCAGCAGCCAGGGCAGACAGCGCTTCTAGCTGGCAGTAGGACCCTGGGGATGGGGAAGGGAAGGAGGAGGCCCCAGGACCACCCGTCAGGGCCCAGGGTGGGCAAATGCAGTGGAGGGCCCCTGAGCCCCTGCCCAGCCCCTTCTACTGTAGGACCCTCCTGGGCCACTGTGAGTAGCCTAAACTGGCCCACACGTGGCTGTGGTGGGGACCCACACAGAGTTCCCACCCTCCACCCCCCACCCCCAGTCCAGGGCTACAAATGTGTTTACAGTAAATGACTAAAACCTCTGCTGCTGCTTCTTCTTTTTCTTCTTCTTTTTTTTCCTTAAACCCAGTCAAATTTAGCAGCGGGGTGGTTGTATACCACCCTCAGTAACACTAATGTTAACAAGTTCTGATAACCCACTACCATCAGACCAGGCAAACCCTTTGCTTCTTCCAGGGGCCTGGCTGAGATGGCCCATCCCTTCCTTCCTCTGGCTACAGCTGCCTCTCCCACTGCCCCCATGGAACCTGCCTGATGCATACCTCAGAAGCAGGGGGGTTCAGCATTCCTGCCCACTCCACTGACTCCTCCTGGGTGAGACCAGCCTATCTGCCCTGTGGTGCTGCGCCAACTTTTCCAGGCAATGTAACCAATTACTGCAGGCAGAAATTTACTCTCACCCAGTCCTGAAGTCAGAAGTCCCAGCCAATGTGTCACCCAGACTGATTCCTTCCAGTGGCTCCCGGGGCAGTCTGCCCCAGCTTCTCGCCCAGTCCTTAGAGGCCTTCGCTCTTGGATTGCTCCAGTGTCTGCTGCCATCTCCACATGGCCCCCCCGTGTCTGTCCTCTCCTTCCTATAAGGACACTCCTCGTTGAATCTGGGCCCACCCTAATTCTGTATGACCTCAGCTTAACAAATTACATCTGTACTGACCCTATTTTCAGACAAGACCACATCTGAGCTTCCAGGCAGACGTGCATCTTGCAGGACACTCTTCAGCACTGTATGTATGACTGTGGCCCCTACCTCAGCATTCACTAGACATGGCCTCTGCTGGTGCAGCCTGCATGGCACTGGCTGGAAGGACACCAGACACTCACTGTCCCAAGTCCCCAGTTCCTGGATCTTCACCTATCCAGGGGTCCTGGAGGGTGTGGACCCCAGCTGGCCCACACCTGTTCTTTGCTCTCAGCCCAAGTGCCACCCCCCCAGGTGCACCCAGTGACAGCCAACAGGTGTGGGATTTGGACACAGACCCAGCCCCCACCTGCATCTGTGGCCCTGGCAGTCCTTCCTCACCAGTGGCTGCCAGTCATTTCTCAGGCACCAGGCGGGCTGAAGATCTTGGAGATACAGGGGACCCATGCAGCCACTCGGCACTCAGGGGCTGTTGGCAGACCCTTGGCTTTGGGGAGTGACAGAAAAATGCAAAGTTCAACCCCAAGAGTGAGACCCTCGTGAGGCTGGGCCAGTGACTTCCACGTCATTCTGGAAAGTCACCTATGTCTCTTGGCAAGGGGCAGGGCCACCTGCAGAGAGTGGAGACAGAGATGGCATCAGCACACCCTACCCATTATGGCTGCCCATTACTGCTCCTCATGGGCAGCAAACTTAGCCCATGTCCCAGGTGAGCCCACATCCCAGGTGAACCCACGTCCTACTGAGGTGCATCTGGCCATGCTCCATCCTAAGAGCCTAGTTATGTGGGAAATTTTGTCCCCAAAGACTGACCTCAGGCTCAATCAGGGATCTGCGCTAAGACTCCAGATTTCAAATATACCTGGTACAGGCCATGGTGGTGAGGCGGCCCTGCATCAGCCTCTACTGGCCCCTCAGATTAGATACAGCCCCATCCTCCTCCCAGCCCAGGGAGCTTAGAGCCTGGAGTGGCCCCCATGTGCCCACACTGTGATCTGCCAGGACCCAGGGAGGTAGGCTGTGGCCACAGTGCCGTCTTCTGGTCCATGTGGATAGGACAGACCCGCCCCAGGAGTTAGGCCTGCTAGTGGGGGGAGCAGGGGCCCTGTGGGGGCCAGGACAGAGGACTTTTGGGCTCCTGACTCCCACCCTGATCAGCTCAGGAGGCAGGAGATGCCACACCAAGGCTGTGGGCACTGGGGGTGGCTGGCTTAGCTTGATCTGTGCTGGCCACAGCCTGGGCACCCAGGAGTGAGAAGGAGAGATGCCACCCTGCTCTGGAGAAGGTCCCACCTATGTACAAGAGGAGGGGATATGTGAAAGCGGTGGTTTGTAGGGTGTGGCCCCTGCAGAGCTGGGAGCCCCCATGGTCAGCTGAATGAGACACCTGCACCCAGAAATCAGGAAACTTACATGGCAAAGGGACCCCACAGGTTTAAGTAGATGGCCTTGAGGTGGGAGGTTATCCTGGTGGTCCAGGTGGCCTTATGTCGTCACAAGTGTCCTCACAGGAGGGAGGTAGGAGGACCAGAGTCCGAGCCTAGGTGACACTGCAGCCATTGAGGTGGAGGAGGGGCCCCAATCAAGGGATGCAGAAACCAATGCAGGCTGGAAGCACAAGGAACAGATTTTCCTCTGCAGTCTCTGTGCGGCCTGAGGATACCTGCAGCTCAGGCCACAGAATCCACCTTGGACCTCTTGCCTCTGGAGCTATGCAATAAGCATGTGGGGCTTTCAGCCACCCAACTGTGGTCCTTAGTCTCAGTGTATCTGGAAGCTCATGGGGCAACTGGGCCTCCCCAGGCATGGGTCTTAGAGCCCGGCCACAGCTCTGCCTGCTGGTGCTGGAGAGAAAATCCCAGCACTGGGTATCTGCTTCCCAGGCCAGAGTATATGCAATGGCCACCTGGCCCCACCCCGAAGGTCCCTCCGCAGGGAGGACCCCCAGACACACCTTTTTCCTCAGTCAGCAGGCTGGGGCCATGACAGGGGCTTTGGGTCTCACAAATGCCCCAGTGCTCAGTGCACACCAGTGCCAGCGGTAGGAGGACACAGTCCTACTGTACTGGTATCGTCCTGATGTTTTTCTTTGCCTGACAAGAACAAGGAGAAAACCCTAGCCTGGGATGGGAAATCCTGGAGTAAGGACAAATGGGGTGGACAGGAGTTTTGAAGATGCAGTGCTGCAATGGGGTCAAGATTAGATGATGGACTGAGGGCCAGAGGCCAGGAATCCAGGAAGAAGACACTGCCACCCAACCTAGACTTACTTTCCAGCCCAGCCCACCATCTCCACCAGCCCCTCCCCTGTCATCAGGCTCAGTGGGGCAGGCCTGCCTGTCCCCACGCACCTGGAGAAAATCAATAGCGCCAATATGTCAGCTCTCAAGTGGCACCGCAATAAATTACCTGCACGAGGGCCACAGCCCCATTAGTGGGACATTAGGCCTCCCGTGAAATTTCTCTGTGTGTTTTGAGATAAGGAACCTGAGGTGTTGGTTTACATCCTGGCGGGGGCAGGGCCTGGGATGAGATGGGGTGGGCCAGGGCAAAGAGCCTGAGACACAGGTGCCCTAGTGCATCTGGCTGTAGCTTTTCCCATTCAGGGCGCTGAGGTACCAGCGGGTCAGTCAATCACAGCATTTGTTTGTTTGTTTGTTTGTTTTTTGCAGTTTTTGGCCAGGGCTGGGTTTGAACCCACCACCTCTGGTATATGGGGCTTGTGCCCTACTCCTTTGAGCCACAGGCGCCACCCCAATCACAGCATTTGGGGACATCTGCACCCTCCAGCCAAAGGCTATAGGGACTAGGATACACAACACAGAGACTCAAAGGAGCAGGGTTGGACACTGTCAGGAAGCAGAGGGTTCTATGATTGGGCATCTGTAACAAACTATGACAAACTAGGTGACTTAAAACAACATAAATTGGCTTGACGCCTGTGGCTCAAGCGACTAAGGCACCAGCCACATACACCTGAGCTGGCGGGTTCAAATCCAGCCTGGGCCTGCTAAACAACAATGATGGCTGCAACCAAAAATTAGCCAGGCGTTGTGGCGGGCACCTGTGGTCTCAGCTACTTGGGAAGTGGAGGCAGAAGAATCTCTTGAGCCCAGGAGTTGGAGGTTGCTGTGAGCTGTGATACCATGGCACTCTACCCAGGGCGACAGCTTGAGGCGCTGTCTCACAAAAAAAAAAAAAGAAAACAACACAAATGTATTTTCTCATATTTCTATAGGCCAGAAGTCTCAAATCAAGATGTCACCAGGGCACTCCCCTCCCCCCCCAAACAGCTCCAGGAGACCTGATTCAAACCTCACACCTGCTCTGTCTGCAGATGATGCCGGAAGCATCACCCCACTCTCTGCTTCTGTGGTGTCATGGCCTTTTCCTTGTGTCTTTGTGTCCTCTCTCCATCTTATAAGGACACTGGTCTGTAGTCCCAGCTACTCCGGAAGCTGAGGCAAGGGGATCGCTTGAGCCCAAGAGTTTGAGGTTGCTGTGAGGTATGAAAGTGGGCAAGAATGTGAGACTCTGTTTCAAAGAAAAATAAACAAATAAATAAGGACACTGGGCTCCACGCCTATAGCTCAAATGGCTAGGGTGCCAGCCACACACACCGGAGCTGGTGGGTTTAAATCCAGGCCAGGGCTGCCAAACAACGATAACAACTACAACCAAAAAATAGCTGGGTGTTGTGGTGGGCACCTGTAGTCCCAGCTACTTGGGAAGCTGAGGCAAGAGAATCGCTTAAGGCCAAGAGTTTGAGGTTGCTGAGCTGTGATGCCACGGCACTCTACTAAGGGCAACAGCTTGAGATTTTGTCTCAAAAAAAATAAAAAATAAAAAATAAGGACACTGGTCATTACACTTGGGTCCCACCTCAATCCAATATGACCTCATCTTAACTATTCACACCCCTATTTCCAGATAAGGTCATGTCTGTGTGTTCCAAGGGGACACAAATTTGGAGAACACTGTCCAGCACAGCATCTTCCAGTCCTCACAGCAGCTGAAATGGGTGGGATGCCCATTTTACAGATGACAGAGCTGAGGTATCCCCAGTCCAAGACAGTCATCTAGACAGATAGGTTAATGGCCCTTCTGAACTTGGAACACCCCAGGTGAAGCCTCAGCCCTACCACACCTCCAGCTCTGCTCCCACTCTGTTCTGCAGAAGCTTGCGCCCAGCTGCATGAAAGTGTTGGGGCCCTCTGATCACCACCTCCTCCAGGAAGCCTCCCACTACATACCAGGAGGATCCTGGCCCATCCTCTCTCACCACACTTCCAGCCTCTTCCCCCCCATGCACTGTGGGTACCCTCAGGTCCCTGCAGGGGGAGTTCTGGAGTGGAACTGGTGGGGTGGGGCATGGTGAGGAGGATCTGGGCACGCAGGTGCCTCTGTTAATATAGCAACTCTGAGAACAGTCCTGGACTGGGCCTTCAGGATGAAGGGACCCCCCAATCCTGAGCTCAGAACTCCTCCAGCCCACCTTCCATGCCTTGGTGCCAAGAGAGCTCCTGGGGGCCCAAAACTGATCCTGAGTGTGGTCCTTTTCCTAGGAAGCAGGGGTGGGAGCAATGTTCCAGAGAAGAGAGGCCAACCTTAGATGGAGGGCACACTGCGGGCTATTTTGTGGTGTCCCCAGAGCACATGCTGGCTCAAGGGAAGAAGCTTGTCCAAGACCACCAGCCACATATGTGGCACACAGGCCCAGGTCCTAGTCACCTTCTGGATGGCAGCTGTGGAACAAAACCAGGGCAGAATCAGAAGATTGAGGTTACCCTGGTCCATCCTGGGGAGAAAGAAGCTCCTTCTGCCACCAAGTGGGAAAACCAAAAGTTGGAGTTTTCAAACTTCCACCCAACCTTGCAACTGGGTACAAGGTTTGATAATTAAGTTCTTGAACTTGCCACCATGCACTTATATTGGTAGCACTGTACAAACAACTCTGTAAGGTTTCCTGACCTTGGTATGTCTGTGCCTCCAACAGCTATGTTCATGTCAATGTGTGGCCGTGTCTTCATGAATGGCATTCATTATTTCTGTATGTTTTGGTGTGCTCTATGACAATAGCTCTGATGGTCATTCTAGAAAGTTCCAAAAATACTTAGAAGGGCGACTAGATGTTGGCATCAGTGCATAGCTTTCCACAGGGAGTACTTGGAAGGTGACTATAGTGATACTCAGCAATGAGGTATGTAGTGCTTTTTCTAGGATGAGTTCAAGGACTTAATGGTCAGAACTCGTATATATGTATTTCCCCCTACTATAGTTCCCTGTGGCCCTTTGTTGATTTTGTAAAGGACAGCTTCAAGTGGGGAAGAATTTAAGTTCAATCTTACGGCAAAGGCCCTCCTGCCTTCTCTACAAGAAGATGGGGCTGCAAGTAGCTGGAGGTGAGCCTTCTGTCTTTAGGGTGTCCTGTTGCTTCAGGGTGCTCCTTGTCAAGCCTTCATTGTGAGTGGTCGTTGGTCCTTCTCTATGGCCTGGAGAGGCTATGGAGAGGCTTTACAACAGCCCACTACTGGCTCTAAGAGTGCTGGCTGCAGCTAAAGACACTGCCCCTTTGGGCATGCCCTGTGGGAGTGAGGCAAGGCCCCCACTATTCCCAGAAATGCCTCATCACCTCTAGATGCCTCAAGAAGTCACCTCCTCGTTTAGACTTCTCCCCTTAGGGACCCCACCCCCTACTCTTTTTGGCACAAAAACACAGGTGGAACAAAACAAAAGCACCTGAACTCTATCTGGGGAGAAAGGACCTCAAGGTTTCTGGGATTTGAAATTGTTTGCCCCATGACACACGGAAGGGGGGATATAATTTTTTGTGATCGAGCAATAACACGACAGATTACTAACTCAGCACATTAGCCCACGAAGCATTATAGCTTTTATTCGGTAAAGAGTACATAATACTTAGTACGGCTGATTCTGAAGATGGAACGTTCTTAAATCACAGGTTTTAGTTCAGACGTGCATGTAATTTTCACAAACCACCTTCCCACGGAGTGTGTGGTAATGTCTGCACGACGTCCCTATGTGGTCTGCAGCTACAGCCAGGGCAGCCGTATCCTGAGGATAAGCGGCTCCAAGAAGCTTCCCAGCAAAGAGCCAACGGCTAACGGACTCCTGGAGTAGTCGTGAAGGTCCCCCGCCCAGCCCCGGAGCATAGTGCAACTTCGGTTCGAGCGGAGACGGCCCCCAGTCCCCTCTGCAAGCTCGGAGGAGCAGCGTGTACGCCTCGCCGGCACGCCGAGTCAGGGCTCCAGCCACCCCGCTCGGCCACGCGCGTTCGCTATGCCGGTCCTTCAGGGCGCAGACTGCCGGGGAGAATGGCTTGCCCAAGGGCACAGCTCTCTGACCGAGTCCTTTTACAGAGGAGAGGGGCCTCTTAGGTTAAGACATGACGTCTTTCCGGGCTGAAAGTCCGGGCTACAAAGAAAAACAGACTCGGTGGCGAGTAGGCCCAGAGAGGAGCGGCCCCTGGCGGGCGACGGGTGGACAGGGCAAGGCCGACTACGCCGATCTGCTGCCGGGCCTGGCTAGCCTAGACGCTCTTTCAGCAGGCCGGGGCCGCTCTCCTGCCAGCTCAAGTAGGGCCCGGAAAAACCCGGAGGTTACGATCCTCTTCCAATACGGCGGAGAACTACATCTCCCGGCACGCCTCACTGGCTCCTGAACTAGATTGCGACGGAAAAGCCCGCCGGAGGAATGCGTCATTTCCGCTGAGCGACTGGGCACACGTTCTGAAGTCGTGATCGGAGACCTGCCAAGGAGTCCGGATTCCGGTTTCGTGCGACGGAAGTGACGCTCTGCGGCGCGCCGCGGAGCCTAAATCGCAATGAGTCGTGTTCTGTGTTCGCCAGCGGCGGGGTAAGCCACGAGAGAGGTCTGCTGGCCGGGGGTAATTGCTGGCGGCGGGCGTGCTGAGCGCTCAGTGGTCTTTCTCTTCCAGGTCCGTTCGGGCTCTGAGGCTTGTGGGCTGGGTTTCCAGAAGCCTGCATCAGCCGCCCGATGGCCAGGCTCGGGCTCAACCTGCGGCCAATGGGGAAGATGACGATCCTGACCGCCCCATTCAGTTTTCCTCCAGCAAAGCCGTTCCTTTACGCTGGAAGGTGGAGCAGTCCCTGGGAAAGGAACAGCAGCGGCCCTGGTGGAAAGTGTTTCCCTTGAGCCTCTCCCTTATGGTTCTGGTCATCTGGTTCTATCTGAGGCCGGAGACCAGCGCAGACCAGTGGTTGAGACAAGTGTTAGAAGAAGTGCCTGAGCCCAATGATCGTTCCGAGGAGCCTAGGACTCAGGCTGCCTACGGGGCAGTAACTTCACAGGGTGCCCGCTGAGGTAGCAGGAGTGGAGCAGGCAACCACCCTTAAGATTCAATGTCGCGTTCGGCCGTGACCGTCCTGGTTACGCGTACGTCCTCAGTACTGAAGAGTTGGATGGCGCCCTTGGCTGTGTTGATTCCCTGAAGGCCCAGCACAGTGTCAGCAAAACAGAACCTGCTCTTTATGTCCAGTGATACCGTCCACAAGACTTTTAAGATTAGTAGGAAAGGTTTTCCTTGCATTGTGTGCTGTTGGGTTAATGATGTCTTTGTATAACATAATCAAGTTTCCAGAGCACTGGTGACACTTGTCGTTTGCTTTCTGAGATAGAATAACGGGCAGAAGCGTTAACCTTTATTTTGTAATGTACTATGGTGTGTGTAAATATCTATTGATGTTTCACACACTGACAAATTGAAAATAAATTTTAATTTTATAATACATAACTGTGACGATTCCCTTTTTTGCATCTAGTTGGGAAAATGAGTATTTTACTAGACTAAGAGCCACCTTTTTCAGTTTCTTTTTCCTTTTTTTCTAGAGTGGGAACTGAGAATTTAAACTTAAATGTTAATTGCAGAATACATCATCAAATGGCACCAGAAATAAAGAACTTTCTCAGCTTTCTGCAAAACTTTATTTTATTTAGTAAGGAAACAATTTTCTGAGTAGAATACATCTGATAAGATCTGATAGTATCTGATAGTAACCTGCCACCTCCAGCATCTGATAAAATCTGATAGTATTTTTCCCCCACAAATTATGGTCACTAGATGATTTTTTATTGTATGTACTACTTAGGGAAAACCTGCTTTATTCTGAATTAGATACAAAATACATAAAAGGAAGCTTTTATTTGCTTGAGCTTCTGGTGCAAGGTTTAATTTAGCACAGGGGTGGCGAACAAGTTCGACACAAAGAGCCAAAATTTTAAACTGTGAGAGTCAGAGAGCCACACCACGCAGTGACCTGCCAAAACAGACACTCACACAAAAGCATATAATTTTAACAATAATATATTAAACACATAAT